>CAUZXS010001618.1:95000-152047 GCA_963585895.1 Sepioteuthis lessoniana | reverse complement strand
AAAAAAAAAAAAATTTAAAAAAATATCGAGCAGATATGATGGAAAAATTTTTTTTTTTAAATAAGCATTTGAAAACACATTTTGACATCAATAAATATCTAAATATAATTATTTTGTGACAACTTGATTTTTTTTTTTTTTTTTAATTTTTTTTTTTATGGGAAAGGTCACTGTGCAGGATATCTTTGATCACAGTTGCCATATTACATTTCATTTTTGTTAATGTATTGACTTATTGCTGCATCACTTATTTCACTGTTCAAATGTGACCATATTGAGAAGTTTTTTTTTTTTTGCATGTATATGTATTTGCATGCATTATTCATAAGCTTTGACATGATAATTCATTTGTAGGAACAAGCAATGAATATGAAAAAAAAACAACACAATTTCAACTGATTGTTGCAACAGATGATTGTTTTTTGTTTTTTTTTTAAATGTTAATTTTGGGTGTTGGTATAGTATATGAATTATAAGATTTTATTAATTTTTATGTTTGGCTAGAGGTTAGTCAATGCTTTTAATACCATCAAAAATCTAAAGTTTGATTTAAAACACACACACTCACACACATTGAAAAAGGTATTTTTTTAATATGGCAACATTTGAATATTAACTTTTCTTTTAGTAACAGCAGTTGTGAAGAACACAAACATTTTGCCCACAAAGTTATTATCCTTGCTCAATCTCCTTTCTTGGATTTAAATGATCTCTTGCTATTTCATCTTGTATTTAGCGTCCTAAACTATACATTATTTTACAATAATTTTAGAGGATTTTATATATATATATATATATATATATATATATATACACAAAACTGGTTTTACAATTTTTGTTATCTATATATGTTGTTATTGTTCATCATTACTTAAGGCTTTAAAGAGCTTTGCTTTTTGTATTTGGGAACACTCACATTTTTTCCCCCTTTTTAGGTTCATTTTTACAACCCCATTGATATTCTTCCACACCTGATGATTAGCTTCTTTCTCTAGGCTGTTTTAACAATAGTCTTGAGCTATTTGTTGTACAAAGACAGCCCAAAGATCTGTATATTGTATATACAATCCTATGGTAATTAAATTAGAAAGTGGAGGTGAACCTCAGTTACCACCAAAATCATTTCTCTTAAAAACAAATACAAAATATTTTTTCATTGCATTGCTGTCTTCATACTTCATCCCCTGACATGTAAATGGCAGCACAATTGTACTCTTGACCAGATTTTAGTCGTTATAGAGAAAATTTCTAAAATAATTCCATTATCCAGATTTCAATTCCAGGAAGTGACCGCAATGCTTAGTCAGTAACAGCCACTGGTTGAGAGTCATGTTATAGAACACAATTTTATTAATGGAATATTTTTCATTTTTCTAAACAAAACCCCTAAGTGCAGTCATATTTTAAAGGGATGTTTAATGTCTTTGAGAATTATTGGCAAAAATGCCCAGCAAAATAGATTTACTGATTAAAATGAGTTTACAATTTTGAAAAAAGATCATCTGATCTGTGTGAGGGTCAAATTGTTGTGACACATAAAATAAGTGAACCAAGGTTAAAGTCTGGTCACTACCACTGATAAATGATTTACATGTGTCGTTGCCATAAAGTAGACAAAACAGAAACAAGTAGCTTCTCTTAATTACTTGTTCAAGTTAGAGCTGTAATTTTTTTTTTTTTTAATGAAAACATTGAGTTGTCGTGAAATAATTATGTTCATGTATTTTGGATGGAAAAGGCAAGTCTGACAACCCACTTTCTCAATCATTTCAGCCTTGTGTGTGTGTGTGTGTGTTGACGATGGGGGGGTCTCTTTCTCATATTATGGTAAAAGAATTATTATCTTAAACTAAAGAAGCATAATGATATATTATTTCAGGTCAATACACTGAATTTTCCATTGACTAAAAAGAGATTTTTAATTGAATAGCTTTTTATTTAGTGAAAGGATTTTAGACCCATTCACTGAACAACAAAAGGATTAAAACAAATACTATATCTTAGTACATTTTAAAAAGTAAAACCCGTTTCAAATTTAAACATTTTGATATAATTGACTTATTTTACAACAATGTTGTTGTACTTTCTCATTTAGAATAATTAAAAATGTTCAAAGCTGTACTTGACAACTTCAAAGCTACTTTTCATTAAAAACAATGTTCCTGAAATATCTCGTAGGACCCAATCTAGTTGTTGGCAAAGACTAGAGAAATTTTAAAACTGCATGTAGACTTATTATTTCTGTAAATGAATAAAATGCAAGATTTATATTTTAAGTCAGTTTGTTGACTTCAGTCATCTGACTTTAAGACATTAATCATCAGTAGCATAATACTTGATAGTACTTGTTAACCTTTACATAAACAAATGTGCCATATGATTACTTAATGATATTTTACATTTGTTGCCAGTTTAATTAAAATTATTATTAGTAATCTGTTAATGAACAATTTTCTTTGTAAGGATTTCATAATTGAAAACTTAAATCTACTCTAAATATCTAGAAACTGATTTTTATTCATTCTAAATAATTACCTTTAACATATTGTACTTTTTTTCTTCAGAGCAGAAATTTAAAAGGAACCAATGACTTTTTTTTTTTCTTTATTTTTCTCACTCCCCAAAATCAAATTATTTTACTAAGTGTATTATTCTATTCTAAAGGCTTCAAACATCTCTAATCAGTCAAAGTTATTTAATATATTTATTACAAAGAATAAGGCATGTTTACTTAAAGATGAATATTCAGAATATAAATCACAAGCTTCTTTTTAGAACAAAATTTTCTTGTCTTATTTAGATTCAGAAGGAAACAAAATTTACTTGAGAAAATTATTTTTGCTATTTATGCATATGGCAAAATAGTCTTTGGTTTGTACACAAAATCCTTCAATTATCACAATTACCCTTATAAGCTAAACTACTGATTCTTAGCACATTTTACAAGATTAACTAAGCAAAATATGCCCTGAAAAATGCATCATTTGGGGTTATTTGCTGTATAGACCTAAAAGTTAGTTTAGGCTTAATGCCAGGCTTAAATTAAAAGATAAACATTTCTTATTTCAAAAAGAATTTTATGCTCTAGTTTTTTTTAAATTTAACTTGTTTAGATTATGTAAGTTGATATTACAAATTTAGACATATGTGCATTTTATATAAATCCCCTATATGTTCATGTGCATATATACATTCACAGAATATATAGAAATATGCACTTAATATGATTATATATTTAAACATTGTGTTGGTCTGTATATATTTACTTCTAATTTTATTATTGCACTTTTAAAGGTTTTGTTGTTTTGTTTCATATCTTGTTTTATGGATTGAAATTAGTTTCTTTCTTCTCAGGGTTTCATGCAATTATTCATCACTGCTCACCATTTATTTTGTTTATACCCCTTCCTTTAAAACACTGATTTCTTAAAAAAGGGGAATAAAAAATATATAAACTTTTTCATTTGATAGGTATTCAGTACAATCCAGTCATTTTCTTAGCTTTTTATCACTTTTAATTATGCAAAAGTATTTTTATTTATACATAAAATCAGAAAAATGATTATGCAATTGAAATATTTGATATTATATAAAGTGTCAGTAATTAAAGTGAATTTTCCCAAGTTTGAAAAATATTTTTATTGTTATTAAACAATGACAAAAAAATGTTTTCCCAACTAACACATTTGGTTATTACTGGAAAAATAATTTACTTGAGAAGTCAGGAGTTGATGTAACTTCTATGAGACCAGTCATCCCAAATCTAGAATTGTAGTTATGGAAAGTTTGTAGTACCTAATGTGAAAGAATGATGTGAATAAATGTTAGCTTTCTAAAAACTAATTAAAAGATGATTTATCAATGAATTATATGCTAATCTTTTAATTTATTTTATCTGGAAAAAATTTTAAAAATCAGAAATATTTTAATCAATTACATCCAAAAAATTATATAATTTACAGGCAGTAAATATAATCCTACTCTATCTCTTCGTGGGGAGGGGCACTACTGGAAGTCTAAAATGCTTTACATTAAAATCAAATTATTTACAATGCACAAAAAGTTATCTTTTGATTAATCTATATTAGATACACAAAAGTTTATAGAAGTAATGTGTTTTATCAAGGCTCAATTTGCAACTGCTTAACTAAAGTATCAGAAAAAGTGAGTCCTTTTCATAATCAAATTATTTCACCCTATCATTATGATACTAAGACTGAGGTCATTTAAATCCAAAGGAATTTAAACCTATTTAAATTAATCTTGAGAGTTAAGTTGAGAAAATCTTCAAAATCTCACCAGCACTACTTAAAATGTTCCATATTAAAGTATTAGAATGATTTCTTTATAAAATGAAAGTATTAAACATAAGTACTTTTTGATTTCCACCATCCTCTAATCTGCTAACTATCTATAAAGATTTAAAATTTTTATTTGACTGAACAACATGTAAATATTCTCTCTCTGAGATAGTTGACTGTACAGCAAAGTTTTCTCTAATAAGTATTGACTAGAGATTTCAATTGAAAAGTTAATATAAATTTTTAAGTATTTATATTAATGTGACCATCAAAAATTAGTTACTTTTTTTTGTTTCAAAAGAACTTTATCCACAAAAAAGGATAGATTTACAAGTTTTTAATGGTGAGCATGTTTACTATTTAAACTAGTTTTCAATAAACTAAAAAAATGAAAAAGTGACTATATAAAAGCTATATCTCTAACTGAAATCAAAAATAAGATTTCCAGTGATGTCAAAGTTAATAGACACTTTTAGTGAACTAAAAATGAGTTGTATATGCATATATATATTTGCCAACATGGAAAATTATGGGTAAATATAATTTGATAATAAATATTTAAAATCCTCATTGAAAGAAATATATTTTGTCTGCAGGTTTCTTTCCTGCTCTTTGTCACTTTTCTTAAAGATTATGAATATCTCAGATAACATGTGAGGAACTGAATCAGTGTTGTGTTGAACATATATTTCAACTTGATTGCATACATATGAGTTGTTTCACAAACAAATGAGACTTTTTCAAAGTAATGAATAGAATTTAATTAAGATACTCTGAGACATTTAATTACTACATGTAAATCATATCATAAATTTCTGTTGTATTAATCATTGATTAAGAAAGACTTAGAAATTAGAAAGACATCCTTAGAAAGCTACCCAAAGGTTATGAAGATTTTATAACTAATCAACAAGTTAAAATAAAAAGAATATTTTAAGTAGAAACCCAAACAAATATGAATTAAGTTTAAAATTGTTCTATTTATGCAAAACTGAACTTTTAACACAGCAATGACCAAATAAAAAAAGCTGACTTTTACCTAATTGGGTCAATTTTGTTTAATATCTCAATTTTTCACATAGTGATTAAAATCTTTAGAACCATTAGTTTCATTTTTACTAAAATTTTAAAAAGCTAAAACAATTTTTTTAAAAAATCAATTTTTTGTTCTTGTATTTAGAATCTGATTCTCAGGGTTGAAAATAGGAACAATTTCTGGTGCTGGCTTTTTTTCCTCAGGGGTAATGACCTCCTCTTCCTCATTGGATCATGGACATTTTTTTTAATTTTCTATACCAGGAATCATACCAGCAATTTGAATTTCAAATCTAAAGTTTTATACCAGTCACTAATTTTCATTTTTGCTGATTAAATCTTGTCTAGTATCCTTGAGGCATGTAAATATTTACATCTAATGTAGAAAACCCTCGAGTCAGGATATTCTTATAATAAACAGGTTATATTTTACCAATAAGACTGGTGCTTTCTTTTTATTTATTCATTTTAATAATTTTGTTGCAGTAGTAAACCATTAATATTTTTTTTGTTGATTTATTTGGGAAGGAGCTAAATATATAGTTTCCAAAACTAAAATAAAATCAGCACCTGTCAGAAATAAGATTTATAATTATATCTAAGTCATCATTATAGGCAGTATATATATATATATATATATATATATATATATATATATATGTGTGTGTGTGACTGTGGTGATGTTAGAATTTGGAAATTAACCCAGTTATATTACTCACTGATTTGTCCCAGAATATCACTAAGTCCTCATTGATACTTTTATCTGCTTTCTTTTCACTCATCTTAACTCATCCTACTTAAAAGATTAACATAAGAATTATGTTCTCTTAAGTTAGTTCAATTTTGAAATTTCATCTGGGAAAGTTTAATGGACTAATTTGTGTGAGGGTTATGCAACACTGATTATTAAAAAAAAATCAACTAAATATTCTTCCTAATGTGCAACTTAAAGCATTTTTCTGGTAAGGTGGGTTAATCTCTCAAAGTATAAAAGGAAACTGTTTTATGGATAAGTTTCCCCCACTCCAACCTACAACCTCATTTTAAAATTTTTTTTTTTCTCTTAAAATAAAACCAGCTCAGGACAAATATGTTGGTGCTTATTTTTTATTATTTTTTGTCTACCTCTGCCATGTCTACAACACTGCCCAACTGACCACTCTGTCAACCTGTTTCCATTATAGCAAAGGAAACAAAGAAAAGAAAAGAAAAATGGTCAGTACTTTAACCATCCAATTGAGTCTCCACACCCATATATACAAGGCATGTGACCCTCATTTGGCCTCTTTGCCAACATTAACATCCTTGTTTGTTTTTGTTTTTTTTTGGGGGGGGGGGTAATATTTTAGATGTACCAGTTTTCTTTGGTGGGTTTGGGGAGATCTCAGGTTGTGAAGTCTTGTTATATCCACAAACATACATTCTCCTTTTGCTCTGAGCAGAGAGTGACACAGCCATGGTTTGAATTAGAAGTCTGCTGCTGACAGCAAACCCACAACTGCCAATAATAACGACACACATCCAGTGCAGCATCATAAGTTTTCACTCTGCTACTGTTACTATCATGGCTTCTGCAGAGAGTTCTTAGCTTACTAACCTTGCATCAAGTCTTCTTTTAGGAAGTATCTTTTACATTGACTTTATTCAAAAAGTCATTCTTCATTCATGAATACCGTTTTGGAATACAGAATTGGGAATTTCTTTTAAATCCTGCAGGCTATGAAATAAGCTTTCAATTCTTATATTCTTTTAACTGAATATTTCAAAGAAAGAAAGTGAGGATATTACTGCTGAAAGGGAAAAAATCTGACAAAGAACATTTCTGGTTATTGCTATATTGGATTGAAAACAAAGAAACCAAGTAAAAGAGAAAAAAAAAAGGATCTTTGGCAGAAACATAATGCTTGACCCTGAGATTTCTGATTCTAGCACTCCATTAGATGAGCTACAGAATTGCCATAGTAAGGAAGCATAATATCCAGCAAGTTTTATTGGCTCTTAAAGTATGTCACTCGGTGATTCACCTTTTGCATGCTGATGTGTTCCATGGCAACATATTATTTTAAATGATTGGCTGACTGTTTCTAACAATTCATTTTTAGTTCATCTCCAGTCTGCTTGTATAGAGGGTGTTGCTGTATAAGTTTGACTTTAAAAGCATGGCTCATCTGGAAAAGAAGTCAGTTCTTCAATCAGGCCTGACTATTCAAACAAGGTTGACTTTGGTTCAAATCTATGAATGACCACACAAACTCTTGACACTTTTTCCTACTCTGTCTCATCTTATCAAACCATTTATGTAAAATATTTAATACATTTTATATGAACAGCTGAGACAGTGGGTATAAGGTTTGTCTGATAAAGATGTTTGTAGACTTGTTTGCAGCTTGCTCCATTCAGCTTTTATCCTTGGAGCAACCATCAAGACATGCAAATGGTATGGACATAAAATATTTTAAATGGTAGGAAGGTCCAGGATGGTAGACTTATCAGAGGGTCATTAAAAGACTATTCTTGCCATTGATGAAAAATCACATTGATTTGTTTCTTAAAGAGAATGAAGCCTAAACCTTTTTGTTTTTTTTCTGCATGTTTTATATATAAGCACATATAAAAAAAACCTTGCTGGTCTTTTTATCTGTGCATGTAGGTATATAATTGTTTTATGCAAACAACATTTAGGAGAATCAACTCTTATATTTGAAAAAAATAAAAATATTTCAAAAGGAAAAAAAAAAGTGTCCAAGCTCTGAAATTTTTACTACTTTTTCATAAGACAAATGGATGCTTATCTACATATTTTCCCTTACATTTTTTGTTTGCACCTTTGTGTGTGTGAGTTTTATTTTTGTTTGGTGTTATATATATATATATATATATATATATATATATATATATATATACACACACAAACTTTTATGTACCTTTTTGTTTTCTTTTAATTTTCTATATAAACTTTGAAAATATTTTTGAAATCATTCTGTAGAGGCCAGCAATATGCACTGAAAACATTAAAAAATGATTATTTCCTTAAAAAAAAAAAAAAAAAAGAGAGAAAGAAAAAAAAATTTTTTTTTTTTTTTTTCATTTTTGTACTATTAATTTTCCCCCCTACTTTTTATCTTTTTTTCCCCTCTCTTGTTTTTAAAGTAACTTAAATTTTCAAAAATATAATTAATTTTCCACTATTTTCATTCAAATCATGTAAAATAATTTTACAAACAAAACTTTAAAAAAAGAAAAAAAAAAAAAATCACTTTTGATTTCATTGTTACATTTTTACATATTGATTCTTGTTTATAAATTTTGGTCTGAAACAAAAAACATTTCACTGGTCTAGTAGCTGTATATGATTGTACATTTCATACACCCACACAAATAATTATACATAGACCACTACTTCCCTAACCCCCCATACTTGATGGCATTTAGGACACACTTTTCTTGTTTGTTCATGAAAAGAATGATTTTTTTTAACTCTTAGATTGAAATCAAGAATTAGGTATAACAATTATCTTTATAAGAAAGAAACTCGTACTAAACTAAGTTTAACTTATATCAGAATTTATGTTTAGATTTACTTGAATTCAGCCAGTTCTAGTACAAAGCTAATCAGAATTAAATTAATCCTGAATAATATGTCAACATCAGCCAGCCTCCAACAGCAAATTAGAAATATTATTCTTTACCAAATTTCTACAGAAAATTTTTCCCCCTTTTTAAGAGTAATCAAATTTGATGCTCAATGTTAATGTACCATGCATAAGGAAATAATTTAACCAAATACAATTTAAGTTATGTATTGGTTCTTCAGTACCTTGTTAGGAATATCAAAGGTTTGAAATTGTAATCCTTGATAGACTAGAGGAGTTTGAAAAACTGTCTTCAGGAGGAATGTAATATAACAAAAACAAACCTATAGTGTATAAAAAAATCTGGGAATTTTAAGAAATGCAATTGGGGTCTTCAAATATTTTCTCACAGAAATGATGAAAAATACTTGTGTGTCTTATATACTGGCAAATGCCATATTTTATGTTGATATATACAAAAATTTATAAAAGTGATCTTCCTTGACACCTTTTTTTTAAATTTTTACAAAACCCTTTAATTTAGAAGAAAAAAGCTATAGCTGCTATGTAAGATTTCTACTTTTGTATGTATGTATTTGAGTGTATATCCCAATTCATTTACATCTAATTACTGGCTATACTTTTTTCCCCTCCTTCTCTATATTTTCCTTCCTTTCTCTTATTTTCCTTTTTGGAGGCTTCTATAACAGCCTTCTGTTTGTTTTGTTTTTTTTTTTTTGTTTTTTTTAATCATTGTATGCATAATGCTATTTCATATGTGATTCTTTTCTTTTTTTTTCAAATATGCATGCATATACTGTCATCACTATGTACAGACATAAATTGTTGTGTGCAAAAAAAACAACTTATCTCTATTTTTTTCTTTGTTTATATTTGGAGAAAAGAAAAAACAGTTTGTATTGTGATAACCTGAGACTTCACACCGCTATGTTTATGGTACTTTGAAATTGTTAAATCTCATAACAAGGGCATTTCCTCTTTCATCTCTGTCCCTCCCCTCTTATAAAGATGCACTTGTAAGGATGGCTCAATAGAAAAAGAAATATTAGATGTTAGGTTAGTAAGACTTATAAGGTACTCTTCTCTATAACAAAAAAAAAAAAAATTTTGTAAAACATGGGATGCTAAAACTAATATTTATACATCAAAATACCATTTCACTGTTTGTTTTATTTCATGAGCTAGAAATTAAATTTCTCAGATCTTCTGTTTGTTTTTTTTTTTGTTTTTTTCTTGGTATTGTTTGTAATGTTTTTCAATGTTGAGTCCTTGGACTGGTCATTGTTCACATATTGATATATGTATTATAATGATTTTGAATTAGATCAGTGAATTAGTCAGAATGTTTCAGTTATCTGACCAGGTGGAGGAGATTATTTAAAAGTTTTTTTCACAGTTGATGATAGATCATAAAGAACTAAGGCTGGGAACTTAGCTCTATTAGTAAATACCATATGGATAAAGTTTCCAAGTCAGTATCTATTACGAACTCTTATTTTCCAATCTGTACAACATGCTATAAAACATCAAGTTGAAAATTATTTCCCTGCAATTCACTCGTAGAAACTTCTATCAGACTGGGTAAACACCAAAATTATGAAAGATTTATTTTTAAAAACATTTCAAATGCTCAATAAAAAATATAGTCAATTTAGACAATTGTGGTAACAGAGCAGAAACTTTAAAAGTAACATCACTGTCAAAATGATGTAAAGGATCACCAGTCTGGCTTTGGATCCAAGTTCTACCACTGTCTAATATTTGTTTTCCTGCATCATCTAAATAAATATGTTAAAGTACTTGTTGTTTTATTTCTCCTTACAATACTTGACCACAAATTCATTTTAATAAATGTTTCACTCTCACATGTAGATAACCTGTTGAAATAAGCTAAGTTTGGCAAAAGGCTAAATTGGAAGAGCAACCAGTGAGTTTGCAGCATCAATATGTAAATCACTTCTCTTTTATGAGTATCCATATGATAATTTCATGTATTGATGAGACAGTATTTTCAATAAATTTGTGAGTTACTCCAAGCTTTATTGGTTAAATGGACTGTTTAAGACTCTCTGTAAAATATTGGGCAATTTCTCACATGATTTGTACTTTCTAACCAATTATCTACATATATGTAGTGGACTTAATAAAGTACACGTCAAAGTTGATATAAACATGGTTATCATATATACTCCATGCCCTGTGTAGTAGGTGTGTATAAGTGTAAAATCTGCTATATTGAAAATTATCTATATGTATCTTAGGGTGTGTGAAGATAGCTCATCTGATAAAGTTGGTATTCAACTAGTCAGTCTGTTTGTATCGTTTGTTAGTGTATAATCCTAAGAGCAAATATCAATGTTAGGCAAGGCATTTTATTTGATGACATGATTTTCAGGTAAAGATAATTCTTAATCAACCATGTCAGTATCAGACGTGAGTGCTAGCCTTGAAGCAAAGATCTAGACTTTGGGCAAGTATTTCATACCCCTTATTCATGTACTTTTCTGAAAACATTGTATATATTTTCATGCAGTGATTAATTATATTTAAACTTTTGTTATAGTCTTCATGTTTCCTATTTCATTTTGGTTACACAAGTTTGTCGCTTAAAATCTTTTAACATTTTTTTATTTTATTTAGACTTGGTTTACAAGATTCTAAAAAGCTAAAAACAGCATCGTCTGTAAATCTTTCAAATTTTGTTTCATTTTAATCATCCATAGGAGATAAAACCAGTTGTCTGGCATCTGTCAATCAAAAGAGCATTTCAGATATGCACCAAAGAATAGATTTGTAATGGCAAGTAAACAAATTTTCAGAAAACTACTGATTACTGAACAGACCCCCTTTTATCTATCTAAGAGGAGATATTATCATGAATACAACTGATTATGAGATCTTTTATTTTTTAAATTATGTTACACTGAAAGAAAAAGCAACCTGTTAGTAGTTTGTTTCTAGGACACTTCTGATGCAGATGTAAACAGTTTTCCATTGAAAATTTGAACAGAACTTTCTATAACTAATTTTAGCTTTATGAACACCTTATTCAGAATTCTGAGAGGAGAGAACAAACTGTACTTATCTGTTGTTTACTTTACCTTATATAAATGGTGATCTGTTTTGAAAAGCAAAGCATCTACATGAAATATAGTGCTAAAGTGTGATGTGAATTGATATCTATGAAAAATAAAACCTTAGAAAATTATTTGTTGGACAGGGTCTGGTAAGACCCCTGATTCCCCTTATCACTCAATGGATCTTAAAAAATGATTTTATAAATTTTTTTTTTTTTAAATTTTTGTTTAAAATGCAAACAATACATACAACATACAGTGCTTTTTGAGGAGAGGAGGAGTTGGTATGTCTATCAGTTGCCAGTTTGATCAATTTTAATAAGATTTAGGGCCTGGCAACCTAATTTGGTTAGTTAACTTCATTTTATAAACTGATGAGAATATATGATTTAAAAAAAAAAAAAAAAAAAAAGAAAGAAAGAAAAAAAAAAAAATTCTAGCAGTGGGGGGGATTGTTTCAGAACATGACCAGCACTTCAGCTTTCCCGAAGTACTGCAAACTCAGAAATATGAACACATGTACAGTATATAAACATCTCTATCTCATGTAAAAAATGTAAAGGCAAAAGTTGCCTCTCTGATTTTGATGGAATATGGATTTTGTGCATCTGAAATTTCAAACAGTAAAATAGTTGGTCTTTGAACTTTGGAAAATGCTGAAAGCAGACTTTGGAAGTCAATTCCACACCCTTCAGTAATTGTAAAGAGAGTAAAATGTTGTACCATTCTCATTTTTTATATATATATATATATATATATATATATATATATATAAAGTATACAAATTTAATTTCCAAAAATACTTTTGTGATAACCATATGTAATATATGTGTGTATGTAAGTGGGTATGTAAATATGGATTTTTTTTTTCTTCCATGTTTAAGGCCAGATATTTTGGAAATGCCCTTGTGACACGGTCAAGTAGCAACAGCAGTAGTTTGTTGACTCTTCCCCTCCACAACTTTGTGTTAATGTTGGTTATTTCAAGAAAAGAAACACCACCACCACCACCCCCCAAAAAACAATATATATATATCTTGCCTTGATATAAGCAGTGTTTGTTGTGTAAAGCCTTAACTAAAATATCACAGCAACAATTGTTATTAATTCTACTGCAGCTCTCTCTCTCTCTCTCTCTCTCACACACATAATACTGCTATGATTTTTTTTGATTTGGGGGATCAGGGTTCAAATCAACCTTTGTTATTTGATTAAGTTTCAGAGAGCTGAATTTTTAATTTTTAAAAATGGAAAAATCATAAAGGGACTAAGAGAAAGAAAAGAAAAGAAAGGGAAGTTGCTTGTTTTTCTTTTTTAAAAATCAATTTGGTGGTTGCTAAGCACATTCTACCTTCCAGCTTATACCATTAACTTCACAGGTTTGACTGACTTAGATGAAGATTCAGAGATCAATTTTTTTCATCTCCATCTCTCACACACACATATGTGTGTATATATATATATATATATATATATATATGCTTCATTAAAGCCCTCTCATTTATTCTGCTGAGCATTAGATAAATTTATTGAATTAATTTTTTTTTTTATTGATTTTAAGTTTTACATATTAAATTTCTAATTAACTATCTAAGAAGCATAGTTTTAATTCAAGAAAATTTTCCCTCAAACTTATATTTCAAAGGTTCCGTATTTATTGTACTAATAAATTATTCTCTATACAAAAAAGAAAATGTCATTTTTATATATTATTTGTGGATGGTTTCTTTTTTTAGCTAGTAACATCATCAACAAGAACAAATTCATTTTGTAAAATAGGAATTAGTTAACCAAGAGAAAGGTGAACATTTGAGTAACTGAACAGTGCAGAAAAATAATTTGGTTTACTATTTGCTGATACATTGAAATTAAGTGGATTCAATACACTCATTAACTTTCATCTGAAAATGTCAATACTGTTATGTATATTACAAATAGTATCCTTGTCACTATTGATAATCCATGCATCTTTTAATATTGGTGGATAGAAGGTCAATATTTATCAAAAAGAAACAAAATGAATATTTTATACAGAAAACTCAAATAATCCTGATTTCAGTGAAATACTTAATGGTATATCAACCAAAATAATATTTAGCAATTCAGGCCAAATTGATGATAAAATGATTTTTGGTAATGTGTATATTAATCAGTTTAGATTTAGTAATGTGGGGTAGTTATAAAAGCATTGATAACTTTCGCCTATAAGATTTCAGTTCAAGCAGGCCAAAAGAAACAAGAAAAAAGTTTTAGAAATTCTGGTTTCTGATTTCTTTTATGGTTGGGCACTATTATCTCTTATGTTAGTTGCTCTTTAGGAAACTTGTCTGTGACTTAATTCACTCAAAGTCTTTCTCTTCCCTGAATATTTCATCATGACAGCACTGTGATAAACCCTCTAACAGCTTATAAGTGTTCTTCACTGATTCATACTCAATGATTTTGTATAAATGTTCAAAAGTTACCATACTGCAGAAAGGACAGTTTTCATTTTTAATAGCATTCTTAGATTTTTCATATATCAAATTAAATGACAACGATCTGTTATAGAAGTTTGTGTCTTATTTTATGTAACCTTATTGAGAGAGTGTTTTTAATACTTTTTGTAATAATAGTAAGTCTTTCATGTGTTATACAAATTCATTGCAATTAATATGGGCCAGTATTATTTACATGCAAAATAATTTGTTACAAGATTCTAATGTTATAGTCACTGTAAAATGCCGCCTTATAATAATCTTTATAATATTCTTCATTACTTCAGCAGATAATTAAACTTAAAGCTAACAGCAAAAAATAAATCATATTAACATTTAGTTTCTAGTAACTATTTTTTATAAACATAAAAGTCTCTTATGTATTATTCAATCTCCCAAAACTATAGCATTATTGAAAGGTACTAATTCAATTTTTTAAAAATTAATATAAATTTGGATATATAAAATTATTTGTATCTGCTTAAAAAGCTGCTTTTTTTCTTTTAGAAATGAGCACCTTTTTTGTTATAGGTTTTTTTTTAAAAAAAGTGATTAAGTCTAAGTAGCCCTTTTCACAGCAGACAAAAACAAAAAAAAAATCAGTACTTTCATTTCTATTTTCACAGGGTACAAATATTCTAGATAGTTGTAAATACCACAATAAAACTTAGATATATAAAAAAAATTTAACTTGTAATCCATAAATGTTTGTATTTACTAGAAGACTAATAACACCCTCTCGTAGGTCTTGTAAGAGAAACAACTCTTTCAAGATTATTTTGGGAAATACCAAAAGTAAAACAGTTGTCATCGACAAAAGTACTTCAACTTTAATTCAGCTGTTAACTTTAATTTTAATCTGATTTTTTTTAACATTGAAAGAATATTATAAAGTTTTTTTCTTTTTCTTTGCAGTATGGCAACATTTAGATTATTGATTGTTAATAATACATTGTTATTCAGACTGTGATAATTTCCAGTATCCATTTGAAAGATGATTATTTTTCATGCAATCTGTAAAGATTATCTGTGATGGTTTGTGATATGACAAACTTTTTCAAGTTTCAGTTTAACATCTTTTAGATAAATATTTTCTACTGTGTATAGTTGAGCTCAAATAGGTTATGAAAAAAAACAAAACATAGTTAATAGATAATTTTAATCTTAAGTAAATGACTAAAAGCAAATGTCACACTATAATATCATTTTATATGTCAGAAATGGTGGCCATTGCGTAAAAGAAATTAAATACCAAAATAATGCGTGATATCAAAGAAAGTAGGAAATATATTTACAACAAACCAAAGACATAACACGTTAGAAATGTCAATCTTTTCTATGCAAGAAGTAATTAAAAATTAAAGTGGAAACTCATCTTCTGTGATACTCTAAATTTATTTTAGATCTGTTAGTGAATTTTGTTACAATTTCTCAAATACTATTTTTTAATAACCTAAGTGATGAATTCTTCATTTTTTCTGAGATTAGTAAACTGTTGTGCTCTTTTATTCACAAATTTTACTTTTGTGTACCACGTAGTATGGCATATCATTTTCAGTTTATCACACAATAATAAAAGTTGTTTAATTGGCTATTATTAATAATGATTGTTCACTAAGGAAAAGGAATATCATATTTATTCTTCTCTATGCCTTTTCATTACCACTAGATGTTAGAACAACAAATGGTTGTAAAAGCAAAACAAAATTAATAAGAGAGCAAAAAAGGAAGCTATTGGTTTGCTTGATTCACTGATTTACGCTATGTAAGTTATGATACTACACAATCTTTAAGCCCTATTATTTTGGTAGAGGTGCAAATTCAGGTGCTGCTCACAAAATATTTTGTTTTGCCTGTCCATCATGGAGAATAGAAAATATATTCAATATTTTTGTTCAAAGATGTAGATAAAAATCTTTAAACCATCAACTTCAGATACCAGTTTTATATATCATGAGTACTGTAATAAGAAAATGTTAGGATTTATGATATTTGACATTTTGATGTATAATAATATGTAAGAAGATTACATGTTATGGAATAGCTGTAGAACTCTCATTTGGTTTGGTTCATACCTCCATTATTTAATGTAAATGTTAGACCTTGAAAATGAATAAAATTGTATAAATCAGTAGGATTTAAATTTTACTAGTTAAAAACATTTCATTTGGTAAATAAAAACAAACTTTGAGCTAGATAAAATAATAATATATTGTCTGTATTAGGAACTTAAGACATTTATATAATGAAGGAATGCCTTATTTTAGAATTGATTTTAAAGTAGAAATTGCTTTTGATTTCTTACTATCATAAGCTCAGGGATGGATTCAATGAGTATTATGCTCAATTCTTGGTAAATATTTGTTCCTAAAATTAAAGAAAAATTGTACATATTTTGAACAAGAAAATGAATAGCAAGTGAGCTTCATAAAATCAGTCACAAAATTTATTCCTTGATGTAAGACAAAAAGAAACAAAGTAAAATTATTGGTGTCATACATGTAATTACAGCATTAATTACATTATATAAAACTTTGCTGAGTATCAAATTGGTGAAGTTCTTTAACAACATTTCAGATGAACTAGAGCCCATACCTAAGTAATCAGTTAGTGTAAAATCTGTGATAATGTTTCTCTAATCTCCAACAAAGCAATGGCTTTTAAATGTGTTTTAGGTCATTTTGGCAACTTGTTGCATTTCTTATACCACAATCTGTCAAACCATTTCTAAAAGCTTACTACAAATAGTTTTTTCTTGGGTTAGATTATCTAATTTTGGATAATCAACGGAACTTCAGTTAGCTAAAACATGAGTACTTTCAAGAAAATTTTCAATATCAAGTCTTCACAAATAATTTTACTCAAAGTCTTGTGAGTTTTATATATTAAAAGGAAAACTAGTAGGTGTATTTATTAAGCCCAGTTTAGTCTTGCACAAAGTTAAAGTAGCAAGAAACACACAGTCATAATACCAGATTGATAACTCCAAACCAAGGTGAAAGAAAATTTTGATTTCTTTTTTCCTTTATAAGAGTTAAACCAAAACCATATCTACAGGGTATGAATACAAAATTGTAAAATCAGCTAAAATAATAAACAAACTCTACCCCCCCCATCATCTATTATACACTATCAAAAAATAAAAAAATAATTACAAAACCAACTTTTATTTTAGAAAATGGGCATATTTTCTTGGTAGAAAGAAGATAAAAATACATATCTTTCAATTTATAAATATGATTATATATTCACATAAACATGTATATTATACATGCTTATTTCTTTGAAATGATATAGTCATTAATTCTGTGCCTTTATTGCGAGAAATGTTCATACTTTTTAGAAACAGAGGTCAGCATAAAATCAGTTTTGAATAATCTTGCACTAAAAACCAGCCCTTCATTTTTTTCTAATGACATTTATCGTTGTCTCCCCAATATTCTAATTGGATTCAAAAAACAAAAAAAAAAAAAAAAAAAGATAAACAAAATTTTCAAGAATGCACATGTTTAAGAAAAAAGTGGAATCTGTTTTTGTTGGAAAACAATTTCAGGTATTTCACTATAAAATATACAAAAATAGGAAACTTTCACTTATAAAATCTACCTTTACACTCATGAGTCTTTTCTTTTTTAATTTCATATGCATCTTACAAATTTTAAGTTGCTAGCTGACCCTTTTAAGATAACCAATTTTAACTATAGGAACTTTTTACCAATTAAAACTCTTAAACAACATCTGTTTTGGTTTGGTCTATGTAGGGTTACCTCTGGTAATTTTTTTTATCTTGTTTTGATTGCTAGCAGCATAAAGTTAACTTTTTTTCCATATATTACATGGCTTATCACTCATGAATAGTAAATAAATAGGAGTCAAAACTGATGTTTTGGTTACCCATTCAACACTTATTAGAAAGAGCATTTTCTCTTGAAAACAGAGTGAAAATTTGATGCAACTTCAATATGAAGTGATGAGATACTTTCAAAGAGAATGAGTGAAAATGAAAGGATGGACAGGGTTTCATAACATAATAACACTAATAGAGTAACTACAAAGTACCAAAGAAGAGTTTCAGAAGTAAACGATAACAATCATGCTCGAGAAAAGCTGACTGAGCTCAAAAGAAAATATTAAAATTCAGCTTCTTGAAATATATCAGATAAATGCTTTACATAAAGAACTCAATTATTTAGGAGATGGGTCTAAAATTAATTCAATTGATTCTTTAACTAGAATTGGTGAAAAACACAACAAAAATTTGATTAGGTTTTTAGCTGATGAATATCTAGAATCTTTAACATCTTGTACTCAGAAGAAGCAATCAGTACAAAATGTAAAATCTGTTTAGAGTGAATATAAAACTGGGCTAGTGTTTTTAAGCAATAATATTCACTATTCTTAAAATATATTTTTGCTCTCAGAGAGACAATTTTTGTTTAATTATAGGAGGAGTGATTACAATTGATTTAGCAATTTTATGGCTGTTAAACATTTCGAAACTTTCTAGGTCTACTAACATCATTTTTATGGACTGTGTTATGTTAAGATTTAAAATTAATACAAATATGTAATATGTCAAAATGACAAAACTAAATACTGTATATTTTAAATTATAAATATCATTTTCAATCTTAAAACCAAAAAGATAAATTTAGTTTCTGTAGAATTTTCTTTTAATCCAGTAATCAAGAATATATTGAAAATTTTGAATCTTGGAAAGATTTCTCCCCAACAGAAAATCACTTTCAAACAAGAAATAGAATTAAGCCTAGAAAAAATTTCAAATAAAATTTCCAATACCAAGCATTTCTGACTTGATTATTACAGATATTTTTTTTTAAATGTGAAAGAATAAATGTTTTATAGAAGTAAGGAAACAACTTTATTCATTTTTCACTTATGGTATTTACAATGATTATAGTAGTAGTAGTGTCATATGCTGGTGAAACTCAAACCAACTTTTTAAAATTTTTGGTTTTATTTTTTAGCATAGATTTTAACTGAAAACAATATAGCTTTTTATCTGACACTCAATCTGACCATTATTATTATTATCACTCTTTAACTAGTATTTTTTAAACTTAATTTCAATATCAACAGTCTGAAATAGATAGAATTTTTTTTTTCCTCTTCATTTTCAAGAAAAATATTTTTGATTTATTCAGAATTTTAGTAATGCAATTTTTTTTTTGGTTGATTTGTAGTAGAATTTTCATTAACATAAAACCTGTATTTGTTCAGCAGAAGTTTTATGAGGGTGAAACTGAAAGTGAAAGCTGTGGATAATTGCTTTGTATTTTTATTCTATAATATTTTTCTCCTTTGTAAAAAATGGTCTCAGAATGTGTAGGCTGAGGGAGAGGTACCCTACCTCTGGCTTCTGTTAGAAGAAAGTGGCCTAGCATTCACTATTCACCACTGCCAGAACACTTCAGTGTTCACTCTTAACAGATTGAGAATCATAAGAGGAAATTGAAAAGTAAAAAGACTGAAAAGAGAAAGAAATTATATTTATGATGTGATAGACCAAACAAGGTTCCTTCTCTCCTTTTCTTTTCTCCAGAAGATGTCCCAATTTATCATGGTGGTACTCTTGTTTAGACAAAAATGGTCAGGTTACTGCACCTGGCAATCTAAACTATTATTACTATTATTCCAACTACTATTAAAAGTTCCCAACTGTACAGTCTATTTCTCATTTCTGTAAAATTTCATGTGAAATTTAAAAAACAAAAACATAAATAAATCTTCAATCAGCAAATGTTGTCAGTTATTTATTTCTTTTGTAAAAAATATTATTACACTAATTTATTTGAACTATTGTTCTTCCTCACTCACTTTATCTCTCTCTCTCATATATATATATATATATATTTATAGAGAGAGAGAGAGAGATGGAGATGTTTTGATCATGTACCTTTCAGCTATCTTCAATGGCCATTTCACTAATTTTTTTATCAATTTATTTTGTGGTTTTCATCACTTACGCCATTTTTTATTTATTTCTGTTGAACCAGAGTATTTTCCCTTACTACCAGGTGACTATAACATTTTAATCAATATTTATGTCTACACAACCAATATATGATCAACAGATTATCAAATCAATATATAATTCCTCATTTCAAAATCAGGCAGAAAATAAATGATAAATGGCACCAATAAAATAATGATCAACAAAGTGATATGTTGTGGTGGTTCCAGGATAATTAAAAACATCACAATTGTCTTATGAATGAGTTTAATGAAAATCAAATTTAGACCAGATGAAAAGGATTGAATTTTAATCAAGCTAAAACATAAGTCACAACAGTAACAGTGTGTGTTTGTGTGTGTATATATATATATATATATATATATATATATATATAATTATGCTGAAAAGTATATTAACAGTTGGTTAGAATATTCAAGTCAAAGTGATTTTACATGCATTAAAAGCAAGTGGCTCTCTTATTTTTGTCTGATTACAGTGCTGATGACTATAAGTAATGGTCAGTTACTTTTATGTCCAGCAAAGAGAGAATTCAAGAAACAAATATCAAACTAGCTTTTCATTTGTTATACTTGAAAGAATTGCTATCAGTAATAACAAATTATCTGAATAACATGTAAATGAAACCTGGTCTTATCTTTATCTTTTCTACAGTGATATGATTTTTATGAACTTCATGTCAATCTATGCAAAAATGACTTGTATAAATGACTTTTCATTGAAAGGTGATAAAAGAAAGAAGTTGTTGCCTTACTCTACCAAGCATATTTAGGAAATTTATTTTTATACATCTGGGCCTGGTAAGTGTTTTACTGCATTCACAAAGTTCAATAACTTGAACAGAGAAAATTTTTGTACAATGAAAAAAATTGATTTTTTTTTTTTTTTTTTACATTTCATGAAATCATTTATGATAGACAATAGGTCCATTTGAAAGAAAAGAGCTATTTGTAGCTTGTTTATTTCTATAATAAAATTTTAAAATTTCTTTTGTTTATTTCTTTTCATTCTGAGAAGAATGTTATATTTTCTTTAACTGAAAAAAATTTAATGTGGAACTGTAATGATTTCATTAAATGCCAACAA
Organism: Sepioteuthis lessoniana; assembly: GCA_963585895.1. Taxonomy (NCBI): domain Eukaryota; kingdom Metazoa; phylum Mollusca; class Cephalopoda; order Myopsida; family Loliginidae; genus Sepioteuthis; species Sepioteuthis lessoniana. The sequence goes on along the minus strand of CAUZXS010001618.1, from coordinate 130,483 downwards.
TTATTTTGTTTATTCTTATGAAATACTTATCTCCTCAATGTTTGTATTTAAACAATATTCCTCTTAGATGATTTTTTCCAGGCTTCAGGTGATCCAGATTTTGCACATTCGAAGAAGGCCAGAGAATTATCAACCACAAAAAATTTTTTTAAGTCACTGAATATTAACAACAGCTTATAAAAAATATCAAATAAAAATTATATTCATTAAATTGTTTTTTGGATCATTCGTGTTACCTCTTTACACTTTTATTCCACAAATATTTTAATACTCATAGATATTTTATATAGACAATAGCAGAAGCAGCAAATACTTGTAAACTTGATAACAAGCCACTGGAGGTGTTTTATACTAATTTCCCTTAAAAAAAATTTTAATTTGAATATTCGATAAAAGCCTTTACCTCTAAATTTCCACTAGATGCATGTAGTAACACAAAATTACAATCCAGGATACACAAAAATTTTTTAATTCTTAAAATAAACTGTGACAAGAGAATAGTTTGAAAAATATGTTGAACTCAAAAAAGGATGACATCAGATATTGTAATATAACCTTGAAATAACCATTAACATAGCCGATTTTTAAACAAGTGAAATATTATTGATTTATCAAGTATAACAGTACAGATTGGTAAATGATATACTTATCTAATTTCTAAATACCTGCTAAGAAATTATCTCCCTTACCACAGTATTGAATGCAGATGATTCCGGTATCTTTCGCAGTCTATCATTTATTTGGGCCAGGATCCTCCTTTATCTTTTGTTTGCTTTCACCTCTAAGTTTTAGCTGCTTATCTCTGCAGCTTTTATCAAGTAAATCTCCTCTGGTGGTTCAAATAAATTATCAAGGAAAGAGGAGAAATGGGGGAGAGAGAGAAATTTTCTGGAGTGGGGATAAGAAAAGGAACAATGCAAAGAGAAATTAAAAAGGGTAAAGAAAAGAAAGATTGCAAGTACAAAGCAATATTATCTTTTAATTGGATCAATAAAAATCATCACACATCTTTGAAGATCTTTTTTGATGAATACAAATTCTCCACTATTCGAACTTTGTTATCAAAAGATTTGAATTTATTTAAAATGAGTTGTAGGTGTAGGAATAAAGATTTTCTCAAAATTTATAAATCCATTTCAGGTAAAATCATTAAGAAAAAGAAAAAAAAAACAACACTTGTGCTGCTTACTCGATTTAGTGCTGAGTCACTGCTCCTTTTCAAATAAATTTAGTCATCTTAAATTTCCAAAATAAATAATAAGACTTCATCATGGAGAGTCTCTAAAATATATGGTACACTTTGGTTCATAAGCTAGCCATTTGAGAATAAACAATTTAGCATAACAATATTTCACCAGCTTCAGCTACCAAATGAAGTAGACAGCACTAATCTATTTCATCTTGTTGAGGCTCAACTAAGTTACATATATTTAAAAAATTATTACCAGCACAATATTTTCAGTGAGATAGCACTACATGATAAAAATAATTCTATACTAACATGTAAGAAAATGTATAATTCATACTCATGTATACTCTCAACATAACACCAAAATTTATTTTAAATGTTGCTGTCAATTCACAGCTTAGGTCAATTCTTTACCCATGATGAGTAGGAAAAAGGTGAAATTTCAGAAATGCAGTCTAAGGTGCCAAAGAAAAATTATTAAACTTTGTCTATTAATGAGCTTTATTTTCTTTAGCTTGCTGCATTTTTATTATATTTGATAACAATAATACCCATTTTGATCAATTTCCATTACCAAAGAAATCAGGTTCTTAATGTTCTTAATTCAATTGCCAGTAAACAGAACAAATTACTTTTAATATTAAAATATATGGTTTCTGCATCTATGAATGATAGAAGGAACCCAATACTTGGAAATCCAAAGGTCAACAGGTAAATTTGATTAGTTATCTCAGCTGAATTTGTCATTAGTTTATAGATGTGAATATCCTAATATGTATTTTTTCTCTTGTAAATGTTCTTGAAGATTCACAAAAATTATTTCTAAATTTCCAAGGGAAACTATGTGTTAGATATATAATTAAAAACATAAATAAAACAGAATAAAAAACAATACTTAGATCAAAGTAAGAGAATAGGAATGTTTTTTATTTTTTTAACTGCATCTTTGTTCAAATATAAAGAATAAAGATGGATATTATGAACAAAGAAGAAAGAAATATACTAGTTATTTTACTTTTTTTAGTATTGTGAATTGTTTATATATAAGGAAATTTTCATCAAAGGATTTTCAGTTTATTAACACATTTAATCACCTCAATATGCTTATGTTTCTTCTCTTCTACAATTAAAATTTTTGATCAAATAAAATTGATATTATGCCTCAACATTAAGGATAAGAAAATGCTAGATTATTAAAAATTAAACTGATTTAGATATAGATAATATATTAGCATGTTGGTTGAATTTCAAGAAGCTAAAAAACAAAACTTTTACATGCTATTTCAAACTTTAACACATTAATACACCATATTTACTTGTTAAGATGTATCCATTTTGAATGGGTATTTTTATTATAGAAAAATATCAATATAGTTGTAGCAGAGTTTACATTATTTTTACAATCATCTTTTCTAATTAATAAACATCTTTAGTCCATCAAAGGTCTTTTGGGGCCAACCAATTTTCCTAAATTCAACTACATTTATCAATTTCTTTCTTTCAAAATTATATTGCATGTATTTAAATTCATTTAATCACTTTTGAATCTTTCATATTTTTAATATTCTAGTAAAATGACTACTCAACTAAACAATCTTTTTAAATTTTCCTACAGATGATTATTGTTACCAAAGTTGAATTGCTGCTTTAGTCAATTGTCTTTTCCTAACAAACACTTTTCTATACACACATGTGAATATTTTGCCATGCAGAAACAAAGATTAACTATATTTTGTTCTGTTTACTTCAACCACTGTAATTTCATGTACAAAACAGGTAGAACTTAATTTTTTTTTACCACTAAATAAAAAAATCTTTTCTCTAACCTAGCATTCATCCCCTGTTCTTATTTTCTGATAGAATACAGCAAATAAACAAGACAAGCCTAATTCTGAAGATTATTCTTCGGTGGTAGTACCTCCCCCATTGACCAAAGGAAGGGCTAAATATCAACCTACATTCGTATGTAGGTGTACACACTCATATGGGAGGTTACTTGCAGAGAATTGCTTCCTTAAAAATAGACTTCTGCATTTACTGCAGTATCACTACTAATTTTAAATGATTTCAAACATTTAGTTAAAATATTACGAAATATTTTAAATAGAAAAATAAAGCTCCATTTTCATGAATATTTTTCTAAAATGAAAAAGGTTAATGATAAAAAATCTTACTTTGTAGAAGATATTTTGATCCTCTTTTGTTTTTATTAATTAATTTATTAATTATTTTTTCCAACTTCTTAAAATAATAATCTGGCTATCTGGCCAAAATAATCATTTTCTCCATTTTAAATTTTCTCTGCAATTTTAAATTACCAGTATTTATTATCAATTTAAAGTTTTTGATAAGGTTTTTATTAGTTGAGAAGTTGGTTGTTTTTTTTTGTTTTGTTTTTCCTGTCTCTTTTTATTTTCCTTTAAAATTGCCATTTTTAATTTTATGCTTTAAAAAATCTACAACTGTTTGATGATCAGGCTACTTTCAAGATTTAAGTTTAGAAAACAGAAAATAATTTTTTTTAAATCAGAAAAAATATTTTTTATAATTATACATTTTAGTTTTAGAAAATAAATTCCTTTTTGACAAAAAATAAAGTTTTAAAAAATTTTTAATGTATTTTTGTCAATTTATTTCTTATATCTGGCATGTATAAACATTTACATTAAATAATTGATAATAAAATTTTTGACCAACGTCTGTTTCTCTTATCTATATTTAACTTATTTTCTTTTCAAAGATAAATCTTTGACAGGTGAATGCTTATTATTAAGGAATACAAACCATCTTTTCATACAGAGGTAATCTAAATAACCTTTTTTTTTTTTAAATCTATTATTATTATTATGGTGATCATGATGCCAAACTTCAATCAAATTCAAATGTTCAATCTTTTTTTCTTTGAATGTTGCAACAAAATAAACATTAATCTTCTCAGAAACATTTTAACAACGGTTTTATTATAAGAAAAGATAAAAATAAGTAAATTTTCTTTGTAATTAACTTTTTACGTGCGATTTTTTCTTAAATTTTTTAAATGGCCATCACTTTAAAGAAACAGACGACAATATTTTCCGAAACATCATTTTTAGTATTTCTTAAAAAGGTTAGTATTTATATTACTATAGTTGAATAAATTCTATATAAATATACAGACAACATTTAAAAACTCTAAAAATAGCAATTGATTTTTTTTTTGTGGGGGTAATATTGTTTTTCAACGGCTAAAAAATGAATATCAGTTTGCATCGAAACAACAAAAAATTAGATATAAATTTCTTCAGCTTTTTTTTTTTTTTTTTTTTAATCAAAGACAAAAACACTTACGAAAAATCGTCATGATGGATTGAATCCAAACCAACTCGCTGAACCACTGAGCGTTTCATTATCAAAACTGAAACTTTCTCGTAAAAATAGATGTTCAGTTGAACACTATAAAATTGAAAAGTCATCTCCCTTGAAGGTCAAACTTGAAGGGAAGTAATTCCTGAATTTACTTGGGTTTTGTAAGAACCAGTAATCTCCCTTTAAAGAAGTTTTCAAATAAAGTCTTTTTTTTAAATATTTTTAAAAATACTTTCTTGGGCACCTGAAGAACACCAAGGTGAAGCAGAAAAAGGAGACAAAAAGTATAGAAAATTATAATGAGAGGAAAATAGAAGAAAGTGAAGTGAAAATAAATTGAAAGGAAACAGAAATTTAAATAGAAAGAAAGAACACAAAGTGAAGCAGAGAAGAGAGACTGAAGTAAAGAAAGTTAGAGTAAGAGTAAATATCAAGAATAATGAAAGAAAGATTTAGCATGACTCTTCTCAACTTACACAATTTCACTAACAAATATAATGGGTAGATCAGAGTTCAATGAAAGAAATGGGCAAAAAGTTTACTTTTACTAATACTTCAGCATAAACTGAAAGAAAGGGACTATTTACTGATTACAGATTTAACTTAATATTTTTTATCTTTTAAGTAAGGAAGGAAAAGGAACAGTTTGAAGTTAATACATTATTATTACTATGAAATTTTTTTTATTAATTAGTTTCTTAAAAAAATACATTGCATCAAAACAAAACCCACCTATATAGGATCTATATCAATAATTATGAAGAGTTTATCAATCTATAACTAGCCAAACAAAGTAAAACTACTAAATTTGGTATGCATACTTATGGAAATTGGAAGTTTTACATATTTTTTCCTCTCATGAAGAAGAGGAGAGGAGAGATCTCATTAATAGGGTGTCTTTAACATACAGATAAACCTAATGAAAGAAAATGGTTTCACACTTAAAAACTTTTTTAAAAAGTAAATACTACTGCTGTATAGTTGTATCTCTTTAATTTTAATGAAATACCTGGAGAAAAAGCTAGATGGAAACTATACAAAAATGCTGTAATACCTAGAGGACTTGCCAAAAGTGATAACCAGTGGGGATGAATCTCAAGAGAGTCAAAGGAATCTGTGCTGTTGTCATGCTTTGATGATCATGAGCAGACAATCAGAGGAAAGACATAACTTATCTAAATTTCAAAACTTAAAAAAGTTATTTTACTAAAATAACCATTCACATTTATTAAACATTACAGATTAGATTTATAAGTAGTTTTTCAATCTGGAGATATAAAAATTATCAAATACTAACAGAGACGATCTATCCAGAAAAAAATGTTCAAAATCAATAAATCTCATAAGTATCACTCACTTAAAAATATTCCCTAAAAAGAATAAATAAATAAAATTAAGATTTTTAAATTTTCACAGAACAATATTAACAATATCATAATGTAATATAAAAAATATAATTAGTGAATTCTTCTTTTACAGTTACAATTTCCATTTATAACTGTCAGGTGTAATTTTTTTACTTGATACCAAAGATCATAAAATAAACAGTGACCCAAGCCTTGACTTCCTACCCCATGTAAGACAGGTACTTCAGCTAATAAAATATACCAAGAAAGAAAGAAAAAAAAGAGATCAGTAAAAGAAAAACAAAGCAAAGAGTGAATAAGAAAGAACAAAATTAAAAGGTATTGTTACAATGAAAGAGAATAAGTGAGATGATACCAGAATAAAGAAATGATTAGGAAGCTAACCAAAAAGATCATTAGTGCTGTAGTGAGTGCAATTCTTACCAGGTGGTCCACACTAGTAGACTTGTGCAAGATAAATTTTAACTTAATAAATAACTATGGTGATCTCACTTTTGAGCAATGTTTAGCAAGTACATCTCACAGATGATTAATAGTAATGAGTTTGACTCACACAGATTTCAAACACTCATGGTTGTGTATAATGTTAAGTTAGGTTTTTAAAATATTCAGAACAAAAAAATAAATAAATAAAAATGGGACAGCTAAAAAAAAAAAAAATAAATAAATAGATAAAAATAATCAAAGAAAAAGGATATTTAAAAATAGAAAGAAAAAGATGAGAAATAATAACCCTTACAACTTTGAGCCCTACTACACACACACCTAGCTGAAAACCTGTAATCTGTTATTCAATAGCTTTAATGTTCTGTTGGTGAGGCTTAGAATAAACTGACTGAATCCTTTGATGAGAGGGGAGACAGCCCTCCAAAAGGGGTGTCCTGGATATGATACCAAACTCCATCATATAGTGAGGCTCCAGCTCTGAAGCTTTCAAGTGTGTAGAGTGTCCTTTCATTACCATTACTACCAGGTCCAACTTGTTGTATATTGACCGTCGACCTGGCCAAACATGCCATTCCAAAGTGATGCACCGGAAGGAAGTGACATATTCCGATGGCAGCTATGAGAAGAAATTGCGTAGACGGGCTTGGCTGACAAAATGGGACAAGGTAAAATCCCATGGTACTCAAAGACTGATGCACCAGAAGAGAGTGACCTGTGAACTGCATGACAGTTAGTTCCGCTTGATGACGATCAAACATGCCATTCCAAGGATGGCGGAAATGACACATCACGGTGGCCAGTCATGGGGAGATATTGAGTGGGCGATTGAACTATTAAATAACTCGGTGAGGACAGGAAGTCAGTCAATTTGGAGTTGGAGATCAGATGAGTTAGAGACAAGATGTAGTAGAGAAAGCCACCACCCGGCAGAAGGGGCCTTTGGGACCCCCAATTGAGTTTGGAGACCAGTTGGTGAGAAGATGCTGGGATGAGAACATGTCCCAAAGAGGCTGGGCCCCCAGGCCCCCGGTTGAGCAGTCCAGGAGAACGAGAACAACACACGGCTATGTCCGGAGGGGCTGAGGAGGTCAATATGTTGCAGTTCTGTTCGGTCTCCAACTCCCTCTCACACACAAACCTTTCAAATAAAGTGAGAGGTATATTTTTCTAAGAACTGTGTTGCTCGTCTTCATTGAATCAATATGTATTCTGCATGCATATGTATATATATTATGTGTTTGTATAGTTAATCATGGTCATGGCTATACAACACATCTGACCCAGTCAAATCTGTTTAAAATTTATTTGTATTAGATAGGAATACTTGACATAATTTAATCTTGTGTAAAAAAACTTGAACTAGACAAAAAGTGTAAATATAAATGTATAATGCACACAATTCCCAAAATTTTAGGCATAGAATAACCCCAGACAGGTTGATAAAGCATCAGTTCAATCAATTGCTTTACAAGATAATAGACTACAACATTTTATAGACAATTTAAAAGTTATATTTTTTTGAAATAAAATTAACATTTTATAGAAATGTAAAAATGCCAGGTAGTATCTAGCAAGCAGCAACTCAACACAATATAGTCTAATGGGAATTCAAGTGGTGATATGTAACTTTTAGAAAACGTTTTATTCATGTTCAGTACTAAAGAAAAACGTCTTCAAATCAGTTTTCCAAAAGGTATCTGGTTATACCAAAGTCAAAGTTATTGAAGACTTGTATTTAGTATAATAAATAAAAATATTGTGGTGCTTAACTTGTTTTATTAAAAATAACATTTAGGATGAGAAATTAAAATTTTTGAGAATGGCCAAATACTTTTGACTGGGGGTATATATATATATATATATATATATATATATATATATATATATAGAGAGAGAGAGAGAGAGAGAGAGAGAGTTATTAACAAGTATAAGAAAACTGATATAACTAGAGAAAGCTAAAGATCTAATATTTGAAAAAGAAAGAATTCTTTGAAAATGTTTTTTTCTATGCCCAAACATCCATGTATAACTTTCTCAGCTATGACTTATGGTCAAAGTCAGATTGAATATGCCAGTTCCCACCAGATCATCAAAGTAGCTAGACTAAGCAAATCTTAGTAAATAACAACTTTCTCAGCCATGGGGGCAGGCTTGTGATTTACCTTTTTACTGATAAGGTTATGTTATTTACAATTCATAGATTATTAAGTTCCATTTAGGAAGGAATCTAAGAGAATTCTTTTAACAAATTTATTAATATGTAACCAAAGAAGAATGAAGATACAAAAAAATGTGTATATGTGTGTGTGTAATAAAAATGATAGCGATTAAATATGGTCCATTTTGCCTACTTGGCAATGCTCCTTCGGTTATATTAGTCATAATCAGTTACAGACATATGATTTATGAATGCTTTTGGCCTGTTGTCTTATAGGCAAGATATTTACTTTTGTGCCAATGGAACAAAGAACCAAGATCTTCTGAATGAAGGTGGGGAGGGGTTCAGGATGGCAGAAATCAACATCTTCGATTTATTGCATACTGAGAAAAAGAGAACTATCTTTTTTCTTGTCACTATAGCAACTATTTATATTGCTGAACACTTATTTAGAAAAGTCATGCTCCAGGCAAGAGCAGTTAATACAAAATATATTGTCCACAGCCAAAACTGACTGGTGTAAAATGCATTTTTGTGACTTGTTATTGATATTTAAAAATTGACTTAGTATGGCTGAAGCTAAAAGTGTGATATTTTTTCCTTGGTATTAATTAAATAAGGGTTTCTCCTGCATTTTTCATAGACAGCCCTTTGCAAAAATTATTATTATTCTGTTGGTTTGAATGTAAGGCCAATATGCTTTTCTATCTAGGATTAGAGTGTAGTATCTGTATCCAATCCCTGGCTCTTCTGAACTAGAATTAGTTATGATTTCTGACCAAGAAACTTACATATCAAGTGAAAAGCAATTGAGGAAAATTCTGGAGAAGAGGGGTGAAGAGAATGCGACTGATTTTAACAGCATATCAATTTGTCTTGGGTTATTTTATACCAAGAGGTTAGGAAATCGCATTCATATTTACATATTTTGTGTAGTTGTTTTTCAAGAGATTTTTTTGCACATAGTCCTATTAACAAAGAATAATCTTTAAATATATCTATTTGACCCATAGATGGGATCCTAACAGGTTCTATCACTCTAATTCAGAATGGACTTGCGAATAAAAGCAAAAAAGAGCTACTCCACACTCCCCAGAGCTCCAGAACTGAAGCCTCACTATTGCCAATTTATATGTTTTTGATGGGATCAAGAAAACATCCACAGCTTCAGTTTACAATGTCTTTTGATTGGCTAAAAAAGGTTTAATTCCTTATCACATCTCTATCGGTCAGATAGTGACCTCAAATAGCCAATAGATCATTCTCTTTTTTGACCACAAGGAAGGATTTATGAATCATATTTGACTTAGAATGTAAGTTGGCAACCTTAGTCGAGGGTAACCTGAAGGCTCTCTTTTCAATAGCTACTACATTGAGGTGTAGGGGAGGCTGCAACTCTATTCCCTGGATTTCTCCACTTTACCCTTGATCCTTACCTTATAATGCTGAGTGAACACTTATTAGGCCAATGGCCCAGTTTAGAATGTAACAGTAGTTAATACACTGCAAAATGCTTACAAGTTCAAAACCAACATAATTTGTAGCAAAAATTAACATTAGTATAACAAATACAAAAAAAAAAGATTAAAAAAAACAAAAAAAAACAGACCAATTTTATTTCAATATTCATTTAGTTTTTGGAACTTTTATATTATTATTAGTCTTTGGTTCAAATTTTGTCACTTTGAAGTTGTATATGTATGTTAAAATAATTATAATTTTATTATTTAAGTCAATACTCATTTAAATACTGAAAAGGCTCATTGCTGCTTAACTTTAGTAATCTGACAGGAACCAGTGCTTTCAGAATGACTTGACCATAAGTCAGATGCTAGTTATAAATCATAATACTCACACAATGAAATATCAAGTTTCATTCAGGAAGACAGGAAAAAGATAATTCTTAGAACATAACTATTGAGGTTTAGCTGAAGAGGTTTGGTTTAGTTTGGTTGTGTTTTATAGCATATCAACCCCTGTAGGTAATTTAAAGCCAAATCCTGTTAATACATATATATTACAAATAGTTTGTTGGTAACATTATTTTTAAACTAGCCAGAGCTCATTTGTTTGTATGCAGTTCAATGGTTTCAAGTATTTTTATCCAAAACTAATAATTCTATTTTGAATTAATCCTATGTTTGCACACAGTTAAATGGTTTCAAGTATTGTTTGCACATATTTAAAAGGCTTCAAGTATTGTAATTTAACACTAAGGATTCTATTTAACTCATAAATGGGACCTAATAGGTACTAAAAGTCCAAGTCAAAATGGATGTAGGAGTAATAGCAATGAAGAGGTACTCTACATTCCTCAAAGCTCCAAAACTGGAGCCTCACCATCAGATGTAGTTTAGTTTCATAGCCAGGAAACTTGTTGGAGAGGTCTGACCCCTCTGCAGAAATTTAATCGATGTATTCTACAGCCCCATCCAAACAGAAATAAAGATACAAGAGATGTATGTATGAAGGTGTGTGTAATAGAAATAAAAATCTATTATACTTATCAATGATTTCCCTTTATATCATCACAAATAAGGTATGCTGAGAGCACATGTCTCTTTGATTCTTTCTCGCTATCCATCCCTACCAGCCATCACTCTTAAATCCTTTCGTCAGCATTCAAAGCAAGATGGGAACTACATATGGATGCAGCATGCTGTTTTAAACAAATCCTGGAAGCAACACCCTACAAAACAACAGTTGTATGACCACTCATCTCCCATTTCCCAAACCATCCAAGAAAGATGAGCAAGACATGCTGGGGAAAAAAGAAACTCAGAAGCAACATTCTCCTATGGACTCCAATACATGGACACACCAATGATGGCCAACCAGCAAAAACTTACATTCATCAGCTCTGTGAAGGCAGTGGATGCTGTCTAGAGAACTTAACAAAAGTGACAGACAACAGGGATGAATAGTCATAAAGAGTCAAAAGAATCTATGCTATCAGTTTGATTTGATGATGACAGTTAAGCAAAACAATATATAAGCCTAAATAAATCCATAAATTTTCAGTTTTAGCATAGATTATTTGATGAAAAAAAGTAAAATAGATAATTTTTTGGTTTAATTAGTTAAAAAGCAACTCTTACATTTAAATAAAAAGAAATATTCTGTAAATTTTCAAATAAAAAAATCTTAACATTTTTTTATTTTATAACCTTTAGCTTTAAAATAACCATTGGATTTCTATTGGTACAGATATTACACTTGATCCTCAACAGAAATGCACAGGAATGACACTTTAATCCTACACAGAGGATTAATTTTAATTGCATGTCAACCAGTCTAGGGATATTTTATGCTTAAAAGTTAGGAATTGCATTCATATTTACATTTTTGTGTGTTTCTTAGGACCCTGTGCAAAAAAACCCCTATTGAATACAAATAATTTTTAAACAGATCATCCACTACTCCTGGTAGGTTCTCTAGACTGCATCCAGTGTCTACACAAAGCTGATGTATGTAAGTTTTTGCTGATTTGCTAACACTGGTGTGTCCATATGTCAGAGTCCATAGGAGAATGTTGCTTTTGAGTCTTTTTTTCTCCAGCATGATTTATTCATCTTATGTATGATGTATGTAAAGCTTTGTTGGTCAGTCAACACCAGCTCATCGACATATAAAAGTCCAAAAGAGAACGTTGTTTATGAGTTTGTTCTTACTTTTCCACCAGTGCCTTACATGTCTTGTTCATCTTACTTGGATGGTTTGTGAAATGGGAGGTAAGTGGTCATACAACTGGTGTTTTATGGGGTGTTGCTTCCAGGATTTGTTCAAAATAGCACATAGCATTCTTGTGTAGTTCCTATAAAGCCTTTTCTCTGCTTTGTTAGCATCCATATGGTGCATCCATATAATAGTATTGACATAGCTACAGCTTGGAATATATTCTATTTTATTTCATCAGATAGATCAGATTTCGGAATGATTGATAACCTGTCAATAACACCGCACACCTTCAGTAGGTGTATGTTAACATCACTTTCAGTAGATGAGATATATGTATGTGAACTGGTCTATTAATCTTAGAGGCATGTTACTTAGATTGGAGATCGCTCCTTGTTTAAAACACATGGACTGTTTTATTTGTGTTCACAGAGGCCAATGCCTCCTGCTGCTTTCAGTATGGATTTGGCCTGGGCTGATGTATTTGTGAGAAGCACTAGATCATCTGCATAGTCTGCACCTGTCATAGTTTCAGTGAGATATTATATGCTTCTTTTATTAGATATATTGATGTCCAAAGTATAGGTGCAATAATGCATGTTCTTGTAGATGTGAGTGTGTGTATATATGTATGTGTGTGAAGTGTAGTGTATGAGTGTGAGTGGGTACAGGTAGCATATATGTATGTACATATAGAAGTTAATTCTGAAATCAAAACTGGAGAAGGAAGCTCCAGAATTAAATCTCTGCTGACTTGTAGGTATTCTTTGATGGGAAAAGTCAAAGAGAAGATACACTGAAATAAAACCTACAGTTTGCATAATCATTAGTTATCTTGCTATACTTGTCACTGGGCTAGATCTATGTAGATCCAAAGAGTGGAATAAGTGTTATACAAGCATATGTTACTATAATCCAAAAACATACTGATGTCTTACTACCTATCTTGTATGTTTTTCACGGGTTGAATTAGTTTTTAATCAGGAAGTTTGAGTTGTAATTTTGGTGATATAGACAAATATCTGTCAAGATAAAGCAGTCATCATACAGGGATGTGTGTGTACAGTAATATCAAAGGATAGCTAAAAAAGTTAGTGGGATCAGCAGATTTTAATAGATGATAAAATAGAAAGAGAAGGATTTCTCAATAGGAATGAAAGGGGTTAGTTTTTTTAAAGTCCATAATAAACTCAAGTATTCACTATTAGTATGTTTAGAGAACAGTAAACAAGGATGTCATTTTTTTTAGTATAGTTTAGTGAGGTCTGTACAGAAAAAACAGTTTACTTTTCCAGAAATCCAGATTAAATATATTCAAGGAAGCAATCAGGGTTAGATTAGATCAGTTGTGAGAGAAAGAATTTGTGGCACAGAGCAGAGGGAGTTAAAACCTAAGGTAGTAAGTAGCAGTAGATTGCCAGAAATGAAGTTAGCAATTAGCAATATTTGACAGAGAGAGGCATAGAAAAATGCCCAGCACTTATATACATACATACATACTCATAAAGATATCCTAGCACCTACACAAATATGCATTATTACCTCTAGATATGTGTACCCAGAGGCAGAAGAGCTTATAGTGTCACAGGGAACTATTCAAATATTTTCATGGTGTGCAAAACTATTCTGTAATCAAGATTTACTCAGAGCACAAGGTCAAGAGTATAATTTTCTATGAACAAAACAAAAGAATGAGTTCTTGCTTTCCTCCTCAGAGCCATTTAAAGGGAGTTGACATCAATCAAAAGCTGATATTATTGCCTCATAGAAAAGAATCAATGAAATCAATCAGACTGCTAGAACATAGAATAAAAATTCTTACATAAAGGAATGTTGACAAGATTTGATTCTCCCTCTCTTTAATAAACATTCCCATAGCTGAATGAATTGCAACTGTCCCTATGAATTATTTGTTCTTGCATGTTTGTTCGGGTGACTATATAAACATTTTACAATAACAATGCATTTATGCTAAAATCATGAAGATTACTTGAATAATACATTCTTTTATGTTCTCAAAAGGTTTCAGATGAATAAATACATAGCCCATAAAACTGTTCTTTCAACACATCTCTATAATTATCCAAGACTAAATGATGCGAAAAAAACATTAACACAAAAGAATCATCTCTTCACAGTTGGAGTCTTTTCTTTTTTAAATAAAAAAAAGGATACAGATTTGTTAATCTGACTGATTGATTTTACCAGCATGTTACACTGTCTAGGTACATTTTATCCCTAGAGGTTAGGAAATTGTATCCATTGTACAGTTTTTATATAGTTGTTCAAGAGGGGAGGGTTTTGCACACGGTCATGATATCAAGTATTATCTAGCAGATCTATTTGACCCCCATAGATGAGACCCTAACTGGTACTACTACTCTGGGTCAGAAGGAATTTAGGTGTAATAACACTGAAGAGCTACTCCACACTCCCCAGATTTCCAGACCTGGAGCGTCACTATCAAATGTAGTTTAGTATCATACCTAGGACATCCCTTTTTTTGGAGGTTGGGGCTCTTAACCCTCAGCAAAGGATACAGTCAGGGTATTCTAAGCTCAGCAAACAGGGCTCTATATAAATAGAAAAATTACATTTCTAACTTTAATGATAGCTTTTAATATCTAAAAATTTTTTTTTTGCTTTTATGTCATTAGTATTGATTGCACCTGCCTTGTAGTTAAAGTGGTTGGTGTTTAGGTCCTTGTAAAAAGCTAGGATTTCAGATGCAGATTTTCAAGGCAGGCAGGTTTTCTCCACTTAGAAGATTGATGTAATAATTTTCCTTCAACATTTGACCTTGTGCTATACTAAGCTAATAAAGACTTGAAGCAAGTGGATTTCATCATTCTCTTTCTATATTTTTTCATTTCTAATTTATTTTTCTTAAGCAGAATAACATTTCACACTTTAATCAGTTTTGGGTACCGAAAGAAAAAAATTTACCTAATGCCAGACATTTTCTTAGATTCTTTTCTGACAGAAAACAAAATGCTAATGTTTTTTGTTGTTCTTTTTTTTGTTAGTTTAAACTTATCCTAATTACGTGGTGCATTCAATAAGTTTCCAGACTTTTTGTATAGGCATTTAAAATTGTCATAGACTCTTGAAAATTCACTGTTATTGCTATACATCTTATGAGATCACTGACCAATTTTTAGGATTTCAGCTTCAAATGAACAGCTACAGTAGCAATTGGAATACACTCTACTAAAGCCTGATTGTGAATTTCAAAAATGCAATCTGGATGTGACGACACTTTAGAAGAACGATATGCAATAAAATTCTGTTTTAAACTTGGAAAAAATGCCACAGAAACGTATGGAATACTTCAGACTGCTTTTGGAGCATCTTACATGAATTGAGCACCAGTTTTTGAGTGGCATAAGAGGTTCAAGGAAGGCAAGGAGTCTGTGAGGGATGATGAGAGGTGTAGGAGGAGTAAGGAAGTCAATACATCAGAGTTGATTGGCCGAAGGGTGAGGGTTACTATGTTGAGGTTTTAAGGGAGTTCAGGAAGAGATTCTGTCAGAAGAGGCCAGCACTCTTCAAATCAGGTCAGTGGCATTTTCAGCAGGACAATGCACCAGTCCACAACTCCATCCTTGTCACAGACTATTTGAGCAAGATGGGCATCAAGACAGTTCTTCAGCCTCTCTATAGTCGAGACATTGGTCCCTGTGACTTTTGCTTATTCCCTAAGCTCAGAGGCTGTCATTATGAGACAATTGAGGAGATGAAAGAGGCTGTGACGGAGGTCATTGACACGCTCACACAAAAGGACTTCCATGGGGCCTTCCAAAAGTTGTTGGAATAGTGCAACAAGTGCATTGCAGCTGGAGGAGATTACTTTGAAGGGGACTAGAGTTTCATGAGTGTACTATCAATAAAACTGGCCATACGAAAAAAGTCTGGAAACTTATTTAATGATCCTCGTGAGATTTATTAGTTCTAAAAATCTATTCTCAAATACTTCTTTTTCCTCTCTTTATAATTGAAGGGAAACTTATCATTTGAGAAAATTAGACCCAAGGCCAAACCTTTTATTTTCCTCTTATGCAAGTTTATCTAGTGTTGCTGAAGAGAAGATACAAGGGTAAGTCAAAGGTTTTGCAATATTTTGATAATGTAAAGCATAATTCAGTAGCCCCCAAATGCTTTTGCAGAGATCATGAAGTTGAACCACACTGGACATCAAGATACCAAACTCAACTGATAGCCTCTAAGAGCTACTTACCAGATTTGCCTCAATAGCTTGAAGTACAGCCTTGGAATCCATGGTTTTAGGTCTATCTGATCATTGAGATACTTACAACCCCAGTGAAATTTCTTGAATTGTCTATTTACAGTACTCTGTTCAACTGCACCATCATCTTTTTGCACAACAAATGTTTTTGGTTGTTTCCATGGCATTATGGCTTAGTTTGAATTCGTGAAGTATAAGTTCTTGAATTAGACTATGTTGCCCATTTATCTGTGCAGTTTTCAAATCACACACAGCAATGTACAATGTGTCAGTGTACAAACTACCACGATACTACCAACCTCAAAAGGTACTTTCTATGGCTTAAACTGCTTTGGTTACATAATACATGAGCTGGAAACTAGGATGTACCAAAATATTGCTTGCCCAGTCAGCTGGGGCTATAGAATACACTGACTGCTTCTCTGCAGAAGGGTACCCCCTCCCCACCAAACGAATGTCCCAGATATGATACTAAACAATCTGATGGTGAGATTCCAGTAATGCTTGAGCTTTGGGGAATGCAGAGTACCGCTTCATTGCCATTGCTCCCAGGTCCACTCTGGCCTGGAGTGGTAGTACCTGATAAGGTCCTATCTATGGGTCAAATAGAACTAAACTGCGTACTGATGCTAAACTAAATTGTTTGAAATAGAACTGTTTTGACATTTAACTCTGTAAGCAAAAAACTATATTTATATTAAACTGAATTGTTTGAAATAGTACTATTTATTTGTATAAAAATAGATTTGGCATTAAATAACCTACAAAGGTTGATATGCCATAAAACCCAAACAAACAAAATATTGCAAAACTCACCCTAGTAGTTTCTATGAATAATCCAATAAACTCCAGTAGAAACATCAATATCTTTTACTTTTTTTTAATTACTTGTTTGCTTAAACATAATTCTAATAGTTTACTCTCTTTTATTCATTTTACCAATTATTTTTTAGCCAATTTATTGTTAGGCCTTCATATCAAATTGCAAAAATATTTCAGAACAAGAAATTGATTTCAGATGAGGTTTGTGTCTAATTTGAAAGTTGAAGACTAATTTTTTGTTTGAATGTGTTTTATGGCATATCAATCCTTGAGGGTTATTTAAAGCCTGATCCTGTTTATACGTATATGATTTATAAGGAAATAATTGTAGGTAATATTATTTTTAAATGACCCAAAGCTCATTTATTTGCACACATATAAATAGTTTTAAGTACTGTTATCCAACACTAATATCTATGTTTAATATTAATCATTTGTTTGCACACAGTTAAATCATTTCAAGTATAATAAATGGTTTTAATATTTAACCTATAGATGAGACCCTAACAGGTGCTACAACCTGAATCAAAGTGGACCAGAGAGTAATGGCAAGGAAGGTTTGGTTTGGTTTTATGGCAGATCAACTGTTGTAGGTTATTCAATGCCAAATTGTCTATACATATATATTAAATATAGATATGATTTGTAAACACATTTTGTTGATAACATTTTTAAACAAGCCTGAGATCACTTTTTTGCACACAGTTAAATGGCTTCAAACAAGTATTGCTATTTAACTCTATTTATTCTATTTAACACTATTTATACAATCAAATGGTTCCAAGTATTGCTATGCATCATTAACAATTCAAGTCATTTGTTTACACACAGGTAAATGATCAAACAGTTCTCTTTTTAACAATTCAATTTAACATAAGTTTGCAGTCAGTTTAAATGTCTAACAGTTTAATTTTACCCATAGATAGGACCCTATTAGGTGCTACCACTCTGGGTTTGAGTGGACCTGGAAGCAATGGAAATGAAGGAGTACTTCACATTCCCCAAAGCTCCAGCATAACTAGAGTCCCAACATCAGATTGTTTAATGTCATATCCAGGATACTCATTGAAGGGTAATGAGTCTTATCCCACAGTAGAGATACAATCTGTGTATTCTATGGCCCTGGGCAACTGAATCAGTTGGAGAATAAGTCAGTTGATTGATTTTAATGGCATGTAATTTGTCTAGAGTGATATTATGCCAAGAGGTGAGATAATCACAATCATCATACATTCATATTTACATTTTTTGTGTAGTTTTTGAAGAGTTTTTTTTTTTTTTTGCAAACAGTCCAATCAAACCAATCTATTAGACCTGTACATCAGACCCTAACAAGTATTCCTAAGTGAAACTACTCCAAGTCCAAGTAGACCTGGGAGTAGTAGCAATGAAGGTTTATCACATATTCCCAAGACTTCCAAACTGAAGCCTCACCATCAGATACAGTTTAGTGACATACTCAGGACACTCCCTCAGCATTTTTGGTGGTGGTGGTGGTGGTGGGGTCTTGCCTGTCTGCAGGGAGCTATACTTAACACAATGGTCAATGTCATAGGAAATGAACTCATCAACCAAAGTTCAAATCCTGGATAAGATTGTTTGCATTTCACTTCATGCTAATGACATCAGGGAAGGCATGTTCTTCCTGCAGCTATGAGTAAATAGGACAAACTGGGTTCTTTAGCCTTGGTACAGCATCCAGTCTAGGTTTAATTCAAACAACCTGTACTCTTCGAAAGCTGACCTTGTGATGGAGGAGTTGAATAAATAAGTACCCCTTGTTGATGTCATGTACTAAAGAAAGATAAGTTATCTCTCTTCAAGAGAACTCTTCTCTTTCGGGGAAACCTTTTCATGTGCCCATCTATCCTCCCAAGCCTTTTCTGTTGGCAATAATGTAAGTCGGGTGTGTTGAAATAAACAATCCTAATATATTGTTGGCGTTTGTGTTAATTATTAAGTGTTTCCTCAATCTATTGGCGCTTAAACGCGACCCCCCCCCCCCGCGACAGGGGAAAATAAATCAGCAAAAACTGTGATAATAGCAACAAAAAAAATGAAATACTTTGAATCAACATTCAATTTTTTTTTGACAATACACCTTGGAACACTTAGTGGTAGGGGACTTTGCTAAATATCTTACCAAGGACAAATATTAGCATTGATATATCCATGATAAATCCAACACTGAACAAAATGGAAATAGAGACAAAATAAACTTAATTACACATACAAGAGCACTTAATATTTCATATGCACAACATATATGCAGATGGCACTAAAAGGAAAGAATACACAAACATGTCCCATAATAGAATTATACATATTGTTTCATGAACAAGTAGTATATAGAAGGGGTACAAAATGGGAAAAGGCTTACTTGACAAGTTTATGTACTATAGCCATGTGGCTTTACCATTCCCTTGCATTGTCAAAAACAACTTCTCTGCTGATTAGAAAACAGAGTCAAACAGAAGTCAGGAATGGGTTTCAGAAATATGATGTGACACCTTAAGAGGATTTGATAAAAAACTTAATCACTCAATCTGGAAAGAATAAAAGATTCAATAATCTTATAAACCAATGCAAACAAATAAACTTGACAAGTTTGGAGATTTGGAGGGCCTCCTGTTGAAAATAAAACATGTAAAAAAAATCCCCCCCCCACACACACACAAAAAAAAAAAGCTGGTCAAGTTATGGTTAATTTGAAACACTCTTTCAAATCTAATGAATACACATTAAAACAGATGCTTTGACAAGAGAGAAGCAGATCTATATACCAGACTAAAAAGACACATATTGATCAGACAATATTCTTCAAACTAACAGATATGCTACTCTAAAAGTACATTTTACATCACTTTTTATATAGCATATCAATTTCTTCAAAAAATATCTTTAAAAGACCTCTAAAAACTTTCTAAAAAATACTTCCTTTCTTTTCCCAAAAGCTTTTTCTCTTGACTACTTAAGATCAGTACTATCTGATAAAAGAAAATGGGATTTCTTCCAAGCTGTGGCTGTGTCAATACTACTGTATGGATGTTCCACATGGATGCTAACAAAACACATAGAAAAAAAGCTAGATGGAAACTAGACATAAATGCTGAGCTATTTTGAATAAATCCTGGAAGCAACACTCTACAAAACAGTTGTACGGCCGCTTACCTCCAATCTAAAATAACATCCACATAAGAACAACAAGACATGTGGAACACTGGTAGAGAATCAAGGATGAACTCATGTGACATTCTTCTATGGACCCCTACACACATAGACATGTCAGTGTCAGCTGATAAGCAAAAACTTATCTACATTGGCTTTATGCAGACACAGGATGCAGTTTGGAAGACAAGCTGAGAACGATGGATGATAGGGATGGATGGAAAGAGAGAGAGAGAGAGTTAGGGAAATCCATGGTGCCAGCGTGACTTGATAATGATGACCTAAGGTCAAAACTAGTTGAGAACTATCAAAAAATAAACTACAGTAAAGTAGTATTCCTATTTGTTTTATCACTTTTGTTCATCTATATATATATATATATTGTGTGTGTGTGTGTACACTATCACCTTTAAGTAAGTACACCCCTATCAATTTTTTATAAAATGGTTAATTTTCTTCTCCAATAAAGATGCCAAGATTTTATTATTTCTCATGGAATATTATACAATAGAGAGATATAAAGTATTATTTATTATCAAACTCTCCAGCACTGAAACATAACCAACAAGAAAAAAAAAAAGAGATCAAGTTAGCTTTAAAAATATACTTAAAATATAGAATGAAATAAATTTTTGTGTCAGGGTGTACTTATTTTTAGACTACTATATATTCATAATTTTGATTACAGAGTTTGAGTTATCCAAACAATTTCTGGTATGTTAATGACTCTTCCCAAGTTTATAGACAATGTACTAATATATAAAAATAATAAAAAGTTAAATATTGTGTTCACTGATTCTCTACATTGAAGATCTATGGTGACAATAACTAGTGAACCTTGGCAAATTCCAATTTGGAAATGGTTGGTGGCAAACTGCCTAAAATAGATCAATAGACTTTGTCTATTTTCCAACTCCCCTGGCATTTTTGGCTGAAGCATGCTTGGGGTCCTGGCAGCAGGTTTATAATAAGGGACAAATGGCCAACCAGGTTAATAGGAATACGAAATATACTAGAGAGTTAAGTAAGTCTTTTTAATGCTGGAAAGGAAAAGTTTATAATAACAAGAAACAAATTTTATCTTCTATAAGTTATCCAGTGTAATGAGAAAGAAAGATGATCTCAAATCAGGGAGTTGATACTATTGTACCTACTAGTCATTTGTGGCCAAAGGTCATAAGTATAAGGTTCAGGAGGTCATATCCTCAGACTACACTTACCAAGAGAGATAGGGTTAGGGTCAATACCTGATGTCTGAGGCAAGCCAATCAACAAATACTAAGAGAGCTGAGCATTTTTATCCCTGACTCCACATTGAAAAGGTTTTATGCCACATTCCAACCCTATGGAAATTGATTAATCTTAATAGCATGTCAACCCATCTAGGGTTATTCTATACCTAGAAGTTAAGAAGTCACATTCATTATATGCCCATATTTACATTTTTTGTGTAGTTTTTTTTTTTTTTGCACATAGTCTAATCAAATACAAATAATTTTTAAACAAATCTATTTGACTCTTAGATAGAACACAAACAAAGGAGTACTCCACATTCTCCAGATCTCCAAAACTGGAGATACAGTTTAGTGTCATAACCAGGACAGCTGTTTTGGGAGGGGTCTTATCCCACTGTAGGTGGTACAGTCAGCCTATTCTAAGCACCCGACAGGGACTACAAGTAAATGTGGTAAGATAGTTGAATGAAACAGTAAATATGTTTTTCAATAAGATTAAAGCTGAAAATAAAATAAAAATAGTCATTTAGCTAATAAACCAAATAAACTTAGTAAGTTATCCAATACAAATTGTCCTGAAATAACTGCATTTGTTCAATATTACTATGAACCACTTGCCAAGAGCAAATCAGAAGCAGTAAAGACTAAATGCAACTAAAATTAGATTCAAAGTAATTACCAAGAAAGTCAGACACATAATCACATTCAAATGTCACATGGAAGTGGATTGGGGCTTTATATAAACTAATTAAGATATAACATGCAGTGAACAACCAAAGCGGTAATAAGCACTGATTCTGGCATTATTTAGGAGGTGCCTCAATTCACACTACTCTTAAAAAAGGGAAAAAGTTCACTGTATAAAAATAACTGAATGAAGTAGACAGTCATATTGCTAAGAGAGAATGAATGACAAACATTCAGGCTTCCCTCAAAATATGTAGATAGATATTACTAAGCCTTGCTTAGTTCAGCATAAGGCCAAATAAGAGAGAGGCAGATAAATTGTATTATACTAATCATTAAAGAGAGGAGGAGCTACACATGTTTGCCTTGTTTTGAAATAAAAAATTCTGTTACAGGAATTTAAATTCCTGGCACCAATAGGAAATCTACAACGATTTTATTATTCATGAGATAAAACATATAGTAGGGTATTCCAGTAGGGATTGAACCTATTATAGTAGTAATCATTACTGCTCTGGCAATTTACAAATGATTGCTCCACACTCAGGTACTTAGTTCCACTTCATGTAAATATCATATTAAGTTTTGTGTGATACGTCATTGATTGATTGATTTTAATGGCATGTCAACCCATCTAGGGCTATTTTAAACCAAGAGATTAGCGGATTGCATTCACTGCACATTCATATTTACATTTTTTTGTGAAGGTTTCTTAAGAGGTTTTTTTGTTGTTGCAAACAGTCCTATTAAATATAAATAATTTTCAACATCTTATTTGACCTATAGACGGGACCCTAACAGATACTACATTGGGTCAGAGTATACCTGGGAGTAATAGCATTGAAGAAATGCTTCCTAGATCTCCAGAATCAGAGCCTCATCATGAGATGCAGTTTAGTGTCATATCCAGGACACCCCTTTTTAGAAGAGTCTTACCCCTTCTCTAAGGGATACATTTAGAATATTCTAAACTTTGTAAACAGTGCAAGGCTTAGTATTAAAAGAATTTAAATAACAAAATTTGCAATATAAAAGAAATTTAAAGTAATATAAAAATTGATATGAAGGGAATGACAGTAAATGCCAAATTAGTAATATAAGGGGTAATGTTTTTAGAAGGTTTTAGTAAGTAATTTTAAACAGTAAGTTTCTCAGTTTTCTAGTTTGGATACTGATTCAAGAAGATGGTACTGACAACAAAGTTTTAGAAATTAATTTCACACAAAAGCAACAAGAAAGAAATGATGGAAAGGATAATCTGTTGGAAATTTTAGTGTATTTTGTGGGATTTATCTGAGAGAGTGTCTGGAAAACAAAGTTCTTTGAATTTAAGTATTTTTTGTGGTCTCGTTGAAAAGTTTCAGCTTCCATGTAATTTGGTTGAGTTTTCTGTAAAGTTGTCTTTCAGCAGAATTCTCAGGTTGAATTTTAGTTTTCATTTCATTTTAATTGAGTCTTCTGTAAAGTTGTCTTTCAGCAAAATTCTCGGGTTGAATTTTCATCTTTTGCTTCACTTAGTTGAATTTTAGAAAAGTTGTCTTTTAGTTGAATTTCTTGGAAAGCTTCTTGCCTTTTTGAATACCTATCAGCTGTTCAAAAAGCAAGTGATGAAATCTTTTTCACTGCCTTTACAGTATGGTCCCAGAGTTCCCACTGAGAGGTTTTGACAAATGGTGGGAGGCAGCTTTTGGTACCTCATTGTCTGTGATTACTTCTCCCTTTCCCACTTTGGCCAAATTTAATAGTCAGACATGGTCCATCTGTTTTTTGTTAGAAATAAATTTTCATAGTATAGAGTAAGTCCTTAAGCAATAGTTGGAGATTAGCTTGTTAACCATTACTCTACAGCTAGAGTCAAAATTTTCTATATGCATTTTTACACAAAAATAAAAGGGTTTTACGTCAGTGGTTTTCAAACCTATTTCGTCATGGAACCCTTATTTGATTTCCAAACATCTTGGAACCCATAAATGTATTTTTTCAGACAACCTCTGCCACAAACTTTAATAGGACATTAGATGAAGCAAAAATTATTTTAAAAAAGAATTATACACGAAAAAAAAACAAAAAAAAAATAAATGAACCATTAAATTAAAGAACTGTTTTTCTTTGTTATAAATTGGTAATTAGGAAACAATAATTAATAGCAGATTAATACTAGATTTTATCTTGGAATAGGTTGGAATTTTTTCACTTCTTTCATTTGCAGAGACAGTGTCCAGGATAGGATACTAAATGGTATTCTGTGGTGAGACTCCAGTTCTGTAGCTCTGGGGAAGTGTGAAGTACACCTTTGTTGCCATTAATCCCAGGTTCACTCTGAGCTGGAGAGGAAGTACTTGAAACCATATAACTGTATGCAAACTATTTGTATTAGTAACAATATTCATGTTGTAGACATTTGTATTTTTGGTAGGTTTATGACAGGGGGGCTGATGATATAACCATTTATACAAAAATGGTAGTTGAGGTTGTAGAGTTCTGTTGCCTCTTGTTATATTAAAAGGTAAAACAAACGAGTCGACAAAGATATTGATAGTTTTCAATTTGGAAGTTTTAATAACAGCTTGAGACAAAAGAACACTTGTTCTGTAAGTTGCAGGAAGGAGAAAACAGTTGTAGAGTTGAGAAGGAATAAAGACACTAAAGTCAAAGCAGGAGTTCAGATGCTGTCATCAGGACAGGAATTAAAATGCCGAAGTCAAAGCAGGAGTTGAAAATATCCTATTTGTTTCTCTGAGGATCCGTTGGTTTAGAAGGAAAGATGAAAGATGAAAGAATAATTTCCCAGACACCAATGGTCCATAAATTGGATGTGCTCTCCTCATAATGCTTAGTGGAGTGCTCTGTGGTGAGGGAGGAAAAAGATGGTCAGTCCTGCTTGAAAGTCAGTAAAAAAGAGAGAATGTGCTCTCTCATGTTGACTGGCTTGTCCTGCTGCTAGTCAGTAAGGAAGTGAAGAGAGAGCGAGAATGCTGAGCGCAGCCTTTTATGTTGCCCAGGGAGGTGACCCGGGCAGAATGGCATCAGTCATTCACATTGGACGAAATATATAAATTCGAAAACGACAATGGCCAAAACAATTCCCACACTAAATAATGATTTGAAATTCTTTCTGCTACAGGTTCTATCTTAAAAATGTTTATAAAATCCTTCCAGACCATACATCAAATGAAAGGAAATTGATTTATCTAATAGTTTATCAAGGTTGTTTATATGTGTATTGTTATATATATATATATATATATATATATATATATATATATATATATATATTTTAATAAAACATTTTACTGATAAGACAAGAAAAAATGATGAATAATATTTGAACACCCATTTGTGAATAATTCACGCGCACAAGTGGGTGTTAGTATACTTCGCTTTTCTAAAATGTACAGAAACGTGAATCTGGTCAAATTTGACAGAAATATAGATTAAAGAATGTTATTTAACGTTGTCTACAAGCAGTTTAGATTGGTCAATTACTTTTGTTGTAAGCAACCCTCATAGTTCAGCATCTGTGGCATAGTAACTTGTCGTTGTACAAATTCCACTCAATCACAAATCGGGGAAACAGACTTTTATTAATTTTTCATGAATTTTTAAAATTAATTTATATCCAGTAGTTTGTAAGTAAATTCCATAAAAAAGTATCTACACAGATTTACCTTAAAAATCAGCAAACCTGGTAGTTGGTAGGTTGTGTTTAATGGCATATCAACCCTTGTAGGTTATTTAATGCTAAAACTTGTTTATGATTTGTAAATGAATAGTTTGTTGGTTACATTGTTATATAATAGCCTAGGGATTTCGGTTCATGCCTTTGAGTTTAGTTAGGCTGAGAACCTTTCGGCTCAGCACATGGGTTAGTTGGGTGCAACATTGAGACAGGTGCTAACGCGGGTGCGCACGGGCGGATGGAGGCGTCACTCAGATGTCACAATACTCCGAGACAAAACGGGAGACGGAGTGTGAGTGACGTCACACACCGGAAGCGCGCAGAAGTTTGTGGAGATTTGAAGAAAGTTAGGGAGTTGAGATTAGACACTGGACGAAGACGGTCGACTTTTGGAGCTCGCAGACGCGAGGCGAACTTGCGCCCTATGGGGGCCGCTCGAGTTGGGGGCCAAATGAATAAGACAGCATAGAAGATTGTGTCTCTCCTCCTTATGTCGAAACCTTTAAGTCAAAGTTAATAAAAAGGTTTCGTGCCTGAACGAGGAGAAGTCGTTATGTGTTTTTGAATTTCGAGATTCCTATGTTCTATCGTTATGAACATTATATGTCCATTTCGCGCATAGCGTTAATTGTGAATATGATACAACATTATTTTAAAATAATCTTTGATATTATAAACAGTCTCTGAAAAAAAAACTTTGATGTAAAAAAAAAAAAAAAAAAAAAAAAAAGTTACTAAGCAAATAAAAGTAAAATGTATGTTTATTTATTCATTTCTATTTACTAGTGAACCAGCAATTTTTTGAAAAGTGGAAGAAGAAAATTCAGTTAAGAATTTTTTCAAAAATAAATCAGATCTCAGAGAAACCTAACTTAAAGAAAATTTGGTTAACTTAAACACCAAATTTTAAATGAAAATTTGGTGTTTTTATTTTAATGGTTATTTAACTGTTCAAATTTTCTTTAATTCAGGTTTCACTAGGATTTAATTTAATTTTGAAGAAGTAGCTCAAGTTATGAGTTATATCTTTTTTAATGATTCCATAATATTCACCAGCAAATTTTACATATCTATGCCAAATTTCATTGCCCTATCTTGAATAGTTTTTGCTTTAAATGTGATTTGTCAATGAGAACAATATATTGTCCAAAAATTTTCAAGAAAATAGGAGCCTTTTTTTGTCCACAGTTTTTCCAACTTCATATTATATTTCAAAAAGTTATGGATAGATTCGGATAAACAAAATTCAATGTTAATTTTTTATTTATTAAGAAAACTGGATAACAATCGTCTGTAAACAAGTTATCATTAAATAGGAATAGTTACTTGAAGCTATATAATTGTGTATAAATTATTTGTACCAAATTTTGGTATAAAATTACTAAAAAGGTGTTGATATGGTATTACATAAACCAAACTATCTAGTTATAGATTTGCAGAGATATAATTCATATAATTATGGTTTGATTTGGTTTATAGCATATCAATTTCAACTTCTTCATATATAAATATACAAGTTAATGGTTCTAAGTATTGCTATGTATCACTAATAATTCAAATATCAATCATTTGTTTACACACAGTTAAATGATCTAACAATTCAATTTAGCATAAGTCATTTGTTTGCACTCAGTTTGAATGTCTAACAGTTCTATTTGACCCTTAGACAGGACCCTTCTAGGTACTACCACTCCAGACCAGAGTAGACCTGGGAGTGATGGCAATGAAGGGGTACTCCATTTTCCCCAAAGCTCCAGCATTACTGGAGCCTCACCATCAGATTGCTTAATGTCATATCTAGGACACTCATTGGGGGTGGGGTCTTATTCTAAAGCCCTAGCCAACTGGACTATTTAATTTTGGGGAAAAAAGATTTTTAAATGGTGGCTCTTTTATATATTATACATACACACATGCTTTTTTAAGTTAAAAGACAACCCCAACATTACTTTCAGAACCAACTTTAAGAAAGAAGAATTTTTGATCAAGTTAATCTTACTTTGTTGATTACTGAAAAGATACCAGGGTTGCTCAAAAAATTCTATTCCTCACAAAGACTTTAGATTTGTTGTACACCTCTCAACTTTGTGAGAGCTTTACATGCATAGAAATTAAGACAGAAATCTGAATTAGTTTTTCTAGTTTTCTAAGAAGTGGCAGTGCGTTGCCACAACAAATATGTTCAGCATTAGCTCTTCTTTGGTTAAGGCTTAGAATTTTTTGAGTGACCCTCATATATTAATCCAATTAGCTTATGTAATTTTCAAAGTGCATAAACACAGCTGGTGAGGTTACAATTTTAGAGAAATTGGCAATCATCTGAATTTCTTATCCCAAGGAAAGAAAGTCAGATTGAAAGATAAGAAAAAAAAAGGGTAAAGAACTTATACTCATCACCTCTTATCAATGCGTTGAGTGATAAGATAGCTATTGTAGTCTGGAGAAGAAAATAAAAGCAAATAGAACAATTAGGGTTCAAATTTTAGACTTCACTTTATTTTTTCTGGTACAGAAAAAAAAATAACAGATCAGATTCTGGAGTCTTTTTTGAGGTAGAAAACAAAACTTTTAGTTTGTATTTGAATCAAGGAGATTCACTTTAAGCTTGTACTAGATGAACCATAAATCTATCATAACACTAACAGTAGTTCATGATCATATTGATGCTTCTAAGTAACTATTCTTAACACAAATTACAGTTACATAGCATCAAGTATTCCTATTGAAGACAAATAATTTTTAAACAGTTCTATTTTATCCATAGATGGGACCTTAACAGTACTACCACTTCAGGTCAGAGTGGACTAGGGAGTAATAAATGGATACTCTACACTCCCCAGATCTCCAAAACAGGAATCTCATTATCAGATACAGTTTAGTGTCATGCCAAAAAAAACCCACTTTTTGGGAGGGGGTGTCTTATCCCTATACAAAATGTACAGTCAGTGTATTATAAGCCCCACTGAGAGAGCAAGCATCAATTTTAGTCACTTCAGTTGAATTTTGCATCTTGAATTAGATAAATTTTACAGATGTGAGTTTTGTTGAAAGAAGAAAAACAACAAAAATTCATTTTTCTACTGCCTTTTTTGTCTTTGCGACAAGACACAGTCATTAAAAACAATACTTCTGATTCTTTCTGCTGAATGAAATACTTGCTTTTAATTGCAAAATATTTCATGAAATTTTTATAAATTATAAAATGGTCATGTGAAAAACAGTCATTTTTTTTTTTTTTTTTTTTACATTTACATTTCCTTGGAAGAAAACTGAGTATAATCATTTGATATAGTCTCAACAGTTTCAAAAGTAATTTATATAAAAATAAAAAAAAACAAAAACTAAGTTCTTAACACTAATATAGCATTGCAAGATAAATCTTTAGAAACAAATACCCTTTCAATGGGGCTTGAAATAAGTTGACTATTTCCCCTGTAGAAAAGATACCCACAAAATGAGGTGTATGGGTACAAAACTACAGCCGCATCTGATGGTGAGGCTCTAGTTCTGGAGCACTGAGGAGTGTGGAATATTGCTTCATTACCATCACTCCCAGAGTGGTAGTGATTGTTAGGGTCCCATAGACCTGTTTGAAAATTATTTGTATTCAATAAGACCATGAGCAAATAAAAGATTCTTAAGATACAACTACATAAAAAAATGTAAATATAAACATACAATTAACAGTCCCCTAACCTCTAGACATAAAATAACCCTAGATGGGTCAACATGCCACAACAAAATCAATCAATCTAGAAACAATTATAAAGTAAAATAAATTATTTTAAAAAGTCCTTAACATTATAGCATTGCAACAAAAATCTCTATAAACAATTATATAGTAAAGTTAATCTGAAACAAGAAAACATTCTTTAATAATGGAGCCAAAAGGCAAGAAAAATGATGTTAGCAATTTGGATATCAAAGAGAAGACAAAGTGTGTTTTCCCTTTAAGCAAAAAGGTAAAGTTTCTCAAAGAAAGATTGGTCGTTTGTTTGTTTTGTGGTGTATCAACCTTTTTCGGGCCATTTAACACTGAATTAAATTTCAAACAATTTGGTTTCGTACAAGTATAGTTTTTTGTTTACAAACAGTTAAATGTCAAATTAGTTCTATTTCAAACAGTTCAGTTTAGTATAAGTACACAGTTTAATTCTATTTGACCTGGGAGTAATGGCAATCAAGGAGTACTCCGCATTCCCCAAAGCTCCAGCATTACTGGAGCCTCATAATCAGATCGTTTAGTGTCATAACAGGATGCTCATTGGGAGGGTCTTACCCCTCTGCAGAGAAGCAGTCGGTGTATTCTACAGCCCCAGCTGACTGGGCCATCAAAAAAAGAAAAAGAATAACATGCTGATAATATGGTAAGAATGGATCACATAACTTTTATTAGAATATATGTTCTATTTCATTATTAATCTCAGTGTGCCAAGTTTATAAATCAAGTCTTATCAGTATGCAAAAGAAATAAAACATGGGGTTTGGTACTTGTCATTATTTCTTGTGAAGGTAACTGTTAGAAATTCAACACAAGATCTCAGTTAGATGCTAGCTAGAGAGAGAGACTTCCATCACCTTTTATTGACAAATAACAATGGTAGAGCTGGTACTTCCACTTTCCTGAGAAATGGCAGAACTGGTACTTTAGGTTTCTTAAAAATCAGGAACCATTTTAGAACACATACTTAATAGATACAAGACTGGATTAAGTCTTGTAGAGGCTCTAAGCACTTAGAATTTATGGTGCCCTTCTACATGTAAAGTCTGCAGATTTTTTTTATTCCCAAGATTAATGTATATCATTATCCTCTACAATTATCAACATTACTTGATTATAAAAATTATGATTATATATATTTGTCAGCATCATTTTGTGGATTTTGGTTCAGCTGCACTACATGCTCTGTGATAAATCCAATGATAGAAAATCTCAGTGGTGCCCCATTTTTATCTTGATGCCCTAAGCACATACTTATTTTGTTTAATGGTTAATCCAGCCTTGAGTGGATAAGTGGAAACAATTGTATTCAACTTTATATGCAGTCTAATGACCAAGACTCAAATATTTTGCACTTCATTAAAAAAATATCTTAAATACATTTTAATATGAATATTTTCCTCTGAAGTTTTAAAAAGCTGATTTTTGTCATTGGGTAGTGAAAAATTTAGCTTATTAATTGGTTGATTTGTGGGGATTGATAAATGAATAAATGTAATATAATGGCCGAGGGATTTCGTTTTATATATCTTGCCTTTGGGTTTAGTTAGGCTGAGAACCTTTTAGCTTAGCACATGGGTTAGTTAGGTGCAAACTTGAGCACAGGTGTTGACGTGCACGCGGGGAGGTTGTGTTGTTCACAGATGTCAAAATAAAAATCCCAGAGAGAGGATGTGACCAGGGATGTGAATGACATCATGCACCGGAAGCGTGCACAGAGGATTTTGGGAGATTTGAGAAAAGTCAGAGTTGAGTTCCTGGCTCAGAAGAAGACGGTTGACTTTCACTTGCTCATGGAAGCCTTGCGACGGGTGCACATATGTTGGGGGCGCAGATGGAAAAGCCAGAATAGAAAGAATGTGTATCTCTCTCCTTATGTCAATGAACCTTTAAACTCAAAGGTAATAAAAAGTTTCGTACCTGAACTAAGAAGTCGTTACGTGTTTTTCATGTTTTGGGATTCCTATGTTCTCCGGCAATGCAACGCAGTCTATAGTCAAAATAGGATAGAACGATGGACGAAGGGATGCATCCTTCCATTCCCTAAAAAAGGCGACCTCGGACTAGCCAAGAACTACCGAGGGATAACACTTACATCCATAGCAGCCAAAATCTACAATGCCCTACTACGAAACCGCATAGAACCCAAAATAGACAACATCCTTAGGAAAAACCAAAATGGCTTCCGGAGAAATAGATCCACAACCTCACAAATACTGACCATCCGTAGAATCCTGGAAGGCGTTCGGGCAAAAAACTTACAGGCGACATTACTATTTGTCGACTTTACCAAGGCATTCGATTCCATACACAGAGGGAAGATGGAGCAAATCCTACTAGCATACGGCCTACCAAAAGAAACCGTAGCAGCGATAATGATTCTCTACAGAAACACCAAAGTGAAAGTACGTTCACCAGATGGAGACACGGAATACTTCGACATAGTTGCAGGAGTACTACAAGGAGACACACTAGCCCCGTACCTCTTTATCATCTGTCTAGACTATGTGCTTAGGACTTCGATCGACAAAATCAGAGAAAATGGCTTCCAGCTGACTAAGAGAAGAAGCAAAAGGTACCCCGCAAAAACAATCACGGACGCCGACTACGCTGATGACTTGGCGTTACTAGCGAATACGCCTAATCAAGCAGAGACACTACTGCATAGTCTGGAACGAGCCGCAGCTGGCATTGGCCTCCATGTCAATGCAAACAAAACCGAATATATGTGTTACAACCAAACGGGCAACATTGCCACACTAGACGGAGCCTCTCTGAAACTAGTCGACAAATTCACCTACCTAGGAAGCAGCGTCTCATCAACCGAGAAAGACATCGACACACGACTGACGAAGGCATGGACAGCTATCGATAGGCTCTCGATCATATGGAAGTCGGACCTAACTGATAAAATGAAACGCAGTTTCTTCCAGGCAGCGGTTGTGTCGATACTGCTATATGGATGCACCACATGGACGCTTACGAAGCGGCTGGAGAGGAGGCTGGACGGAAATTATACAAGAATGTTGAGAGCAGTATTAAACAAGTCCTGGCGACAACACCCCACGAGACTCCAACTATACGGACACTTGCCCCCCATCACAAAAACTATACAAGTTCGACGAACCAGACACGCAGGACACTGCTGGAGAAGCAAGGACGAGCTCATAAGCGATGTACTCCTGTGGACCCCCACACATGGATGTGCAAGAGTGGGACGACCAGCACGAACTTACATACAGCAGCTATGTGAGGACACGGGATGTAACTCTGAAGACCTGCCGGAGGCGATGAATGATAGGGAGAAATGGCGAGAGACGGTCAGGGATATCCGCGCAGGTGGCGCAACATGATGATGATGATGATGTTCTATGTATATATGTTATGAACATTCTATGTATGTTTCCCATATTCATGTATGGGTATGTTACATAAAGTTTAAAATTATAATAATAATAATAAAAAAACAAGAACAATGAAATATAAAAGTAAAATATCCCACAGTTCCACTTAAGCCAAAAGTTTAACTGTTGGCACCCCCCCCCAAGCAGCCTCTTTGGGTATTGCCAACTCACTGGATAACACACACATTTTGTAGCCTCCCAAAATGAGCTATCTACATTCAATAACTTTTACAATAATAATTCATGGTCTTAATTCAAAAAAATTCCACAAAAGAAACCCAGAGGTTACCCAACTGAATTAGTGCCTTAGAATACAATGCTGGGCCAAGTTGTCAGACTAGAGTATTTCAGTGAACAAGGGAGTTATTTAGCAGTGACTATATTTTCTAATAGTAATGTGTGTCGGGGAGGAGTACAGGTTTGTATAAGTAGTGAGAAGGAATCTAACACTGATATACCAACAAAAAGACCATGATCAAGATAATGAGCAAAGGAGCAGAATGCTGGTATGCTGTACCAGACAACCCCTAGTACAAGAACTAAGATAGTCTAAGCCTTATAAGAAGGAAGGAATGAATGTCTAGGTGTAACTTTATGTATACTACAAGATGTGTTAACAGTCAAACCACAAGGAAAATACGAATGCAGAAAACGCAGACATTAGAAAACTAGGATTCATCTATTTCTCAAAAGCAAAAGTGGTAAGAAATTTTAATTAGAATATGGGCTGTTTTCCAGCAACCATTATAACACTTCCCTTAAACTTATTAACAATAGATAAACAATGGTTTTCTTTTTAATTCCAATTTCATAGGAAGAGAATAAGATATTATTGCAGATGAGATGAAACACCCATAGATGAGATTTTAAAAATAGTAACACTAAACATTTTTGGTGAAGACTTATAAATTAATAAATGTCATTGGTAGGTTAATGTTTATGGTCCTCTATAAATTTAAATATAATGTATATAATGATCAGAAAAAAAATAAAAAGGCTGTCTCTGGTTTCTGGCTAGAAAATATTTATTTTGATGGTTACTGTCTATGCTTAAATAAGATATAGAATTGGTTTAACTGACCTTATCAATACAAAGCAAAGATGCAGTTAAACATTATACTAACATTTACTGATGTATAGTGAAAAATATCCTGGAATAACAAAATAACAGTGTTATGATCTTGCAGGGGGAACTAAAGATAATTAACAGCAATTAAAGATTAAATTAAATGCATCACATTACATCAGAAATGTTAATCTTTTTTCTTTCTTTTTTTTTTAAGGGTTTGTGTTTACAATTATTCATCTCCAAGTGGAACTTTACAAAACAAAATTTAACATATTCAAAAAATGTTATGCCTTTAAATTATAATATTTTCTATTTACATAGATTTATTTAGGCTAATGTCAGATCTCAAGAACAATAATAATGAATTCAACTGAAGTGGAATTTTTTTAAATTAAATATTTACAATGGGGGAAAAAAAACATATTGAAAAATCTAATAAATAATTAGTTGCTAGACAGCAAACTTACTGACACACTCATATAGTATGGTAGCTCAAAAGGCATGAAAAGTACTTTGCATTGCTCATCTCTTCTTCATCTATCATATGACAGGTGTGTGACATTAAACAGTAATACTAAGTACAGAAAAACTTGTGAAATGGGTTCAGTTCCAGTTATCTCACAAATGATTGATATCAAGTCCCAAGTCAATAAAAATTACATAATCCAGAAAGGTTAATGTTCCAAATAGGTAAATCCAACATCAGCAAGATTTTCTTTTCCTTGCTGGAGACACCACATTAAGTTAAGTCTTTTATATTAATTATAAGATTCATTTTTCCCAGAATGCAATGTGAATGGTTATTTATTTCAGACAGGAATTTTATGGCTTATAGCCAAGACAATAATCTAACAAAGTGAAAACAAAATTATATAGTTCCTAAAACTGAAGAACCCAAGTTAACTAGATTATTTTCAGTTATATTAGTATTAGAAACTTTTTCAAGCTATCAAGTAATTGAACACAGTGCAAGGAGAGGTAGATTCATGCCTTTCCCAAAGAGACATAAGCAGTTTGAGCTGGAATTTAAATTGTGATTTTTTTTTTTTGATAAATGTAGTAATTGAACAAGTTGAAATCTTTGAATCAATGGAAAATTGATGTTAACCAATCATGGGCAACCCACAACTTGGAGGCCACAAGCAACCCTTTACAACTTCCTGTTGGACACAAATAATTTCATGATAATACAGACATGAGTTTTTTTTTTATTCAAGTTTTATTGTCATTCATTCACAGGTAGAAAATGAATTAGATTTATGCTGTTGCCC